>VZZY01000741.1:0-20847 GCA_013400335.1 Eurystomus gularis | reverse complement strand
AAAAAAGAAGGGGGGGGTGAGGGATATAAATCAATGCCACAAAAGCCAGTATAATTATCACTAAGTACACACTATGTTTTACTGCTCTCTGCCCACTCCAAGTCCTCCCTGCCATTAGTGCTCTCTAATTTGATTAGCCAGCCAAGGCCCCAGAGACACCTAATCAGGTTAGCATGGATTTGGAAAGCTGCCCAGAGCAGATTTCGGATAAAGTTTTCCAGGATGTGCACTCAGTGTTGCCAGGGAGACGGCGGGGGGGAGAGTGGGGGGCGACAGGGATGGATGGATGGAGGGATGGACGGGAGCTGGCGAGGGGAAGAGGCTTTTTTCTGCAGGAAATGCGGGTTTGAGGTTTTCGCATTGTTTCTCACGTACTGAAGGGGAAGAGGGAGGTGACTGAAGGTCATAACAGCTCTGAAGTGCTCTGTCTCCAGAAGGACTGGGAGAGGAGAGTCTGTCATCTCCGTGCCTCTCCGGAAAGCAACGTCCAAGGGCATCCCGGTGAAGAGACCAATGGAAAATTTTACAAAAGGCAAGGAGAGTTTGAAAACTCGATGAGCTCCCAAACTCCTGCTCCTCCGAGCAGATCCCTTCCTCAGGACAGCCTCTGACCTGCCCTGCAGAGCTGGTGATGCCTCCAAACCCCTGCAGTCACCCAAGGTGCGATTCACAGAATCACAGCATAGTTTGGGTGGGAAGGGATCTTTACAGCTCATCTAGTTCCAACCCTCCTGCAGTGAGCAGCCTCAGACCGAGCTGGAGCCATGAAACATGAAAAGCTCTGGCCCATGGCTTGGACATGATTCGGCAGCTGGCTCTAGCAAAACATGGTGGTGCAAGGCTCCAGAGCAGAGCGTAGAGCTCACCAGATCCCAGGAGTGCCCTGAGAGCTCACCATGGAGAAGAGATGTTGAAATTCCAGCTCCTAGTTCAGCACCAGAGACACAGACTCATGTCTGTCTGGCTCAGACTCACATCTGCAGACAGATCCTCCTGATTTACCTGCATCATTTAAAGGCAGGTGGTATCACAGCTCTTAAATAGAGTTATTCTTGCCCAACGCATTGGTGGTAGAGTGTTTTGTGGTATTCGGTAGGGCTGCAGAAGCATTAGCTCCACATTCACTGCCTTTCAGTGGTGTCCGCAGCTTCTGGCCAAGAAGACCACCAGCATCCTGGCTTGTGTCAGCACTAGTGTGGCCAGCAGGACCAGGACAGGGATTGTCCTCCTCCACTGGGCACTGGGGAGGCCGCTCCTTGAATCCTGGGGTCAGGTTTGGGCCCTTCCCTCCAAGAAGGACCTTGAGGGGCTGGAGCGTGTCCAGAGAAAGGGCAACAAAGCTGCGAAAGGGTCTAGAGCACAAGTCTGGTGAGGAGAGGCTGAGGGACCTGGGGGTGTTGTGCCTGGAGAAAAGGAGGCTCAAGGGAGACCTTCTGGCTCTCCACAACTCCCTGAACAAGGAGGTTGGAGCCAGGTGGGGTCGGGCTCTTCTCCCAAGGAACAAGCAACAGGACAAGAGGAAACAGCCTCAAGTTGCACCAGGGGAGGTTGAGGTTGGCCATGAGGAACAATTTCATGCTGGCAAGGGTTGCGAAGGGCTGTGCCAGGCTGCCCAGGGCAGTGGTGGAGTCCCCATCCCTGGAGGGCTTTCCAAGCCATGGAGATGTGGTGCTGAGGGCCATGGTTTAGTGGCGCCCTGGCAGTGCTGGGTTAACGGTTGGACTTGATGATCTTAAAGGTCTTTTCCAAACAAAACGATTCTGTGATTTGATGATTCGATGAAAACTGCATCTCTCTTTGTGACTGCCACCCCCAAACCCGTGTTTTATTGACTGCTATCCCCAAAATGCAGCCTGGGACTGAGCCTCTCTCCATGTCCCTCAGCCGCAGCTGCCCCAAGTCTTGCCAGAACCAGCGAGCACCATGGGAAGCTGTGAGTTCTTTTCCTCTCCAGAGCTGGCATGATAATAACCTTCAAAATACTGAAATCCAACCTCAGAATCAGTCCACGAGACCGTCTGCTTGGTGGGAAAAGAGGAGATCCCTGAGCAAAGGCACCCAAGCCGTGGCACGCTAAGGGCCTCCTGCAGCAACAGGGAGAGGAAGCGGACACGGGGAATATTTCATAAATATTTCCGTTTTGCACATTAAAAGAAGCTGAATATTGCAGCCTACAGCCCAACGGTGAAACGCTGCCTGTGCCAGCAGGAGATGTGGTGGGAAGGTGTTAAATAGCAGCAGCTCAAGTGAAATATTCCAGGAGATGGATCATAGGGATGCACTGAGAAGTCTCAGAACTATTTGCCATGAAGCTCTTCATAGAATCATAGAATGGGTTGGAAGGGACTTCAAAGATCATGTCCTTCCAACCCTCCTGCCATGGCAGGGACACCTCCCACTAGACAATGTTGCTCCAAGCCATGTCCAACCTGGCCTTGAACACCTCCGGGGATGGAGCATCCATAACTTCTCTGGGTGACCTGTGCCAGTGTCTCACCACCCTCAGAGTGAAGAACTTCCTAATATCTAATCTAAATCTCCTCTCTTCCAGTTTGAACCCATTACCCCTTGTCCCACCACTACAAGCCCTTGTGAAAACTCCCTCCTCAGCTTTCCTGTAGGTCTCAAGTTGCCTGGAAGACCTGCATGCAGCTCCTCTGAGCCCGTGTCTGTATCTAATAAGACCCACGTAGGATGGATAGATCTGATGAGGATCAGGAAAACAGGAGCAAAGCCTCAAGTGAGCCTAGAAACAGCAAGAGAAGAGATCAATCTCCTGAGGTATGAGGATTGACTTGGCCACAGTCATTAAAGCATCTCCCCAAGAAAGCAGAGAACTCACTCATCAGGCAGAGAAAATTAACATGCTCCAAGGGCTGGAGCTGGATGAATTCAAACTAGAAACAAGGCAGAATGTTTTTTAATAATGAGGGTGATTAACTATTGCAGCAACTTAGAAAGAGGAGTGTCAATGAATCCCAAATCCCTTGGGGAAAGAGAGGTGCTGGTAGCTCTGAGGGTGAAGGTTTGCATCACACAGGGGGTTAGGAAGAGATTCTTCACCATGAGGGTGGTGAGAGCCTGGCCCAGGTTGCCCAGAGAGGTGGTTGATGCCCCATCCCTGGCACCACTGAGGTTGGCCGGGGCTCTAAGCAACCTGCTCTAGTTGCAGATGTCCCTGTTCCCTGCAGGGGGGTGGGAGTAGATGGCTTTGAAAGGTCCCTTTCCACCCAAACCATTCTGTGATTCTAAGAAAGAGCTGAAAAAGCCCAATTTCACCTCAAAGTCACACTCACACAGGGAAATGTGACCAAGGGCAAGGACCATGAAGTCAGTGGGAACTCGAGCCCCACCACCATGAGGACTTTGCTGGTTTATGTCTGGAAGCAGCTGAGATGCATCACCCACTGCCTTCTCCACACTAACCAGTCCTGACTCCTGTCAAGGCACAATCAGCTCAGGTGTAGAGCCAGGCTGCAGGTCTGCCCTGCATCTGGCTCCTCCTCACCCTGCCTGGGTGTTTCTGCTCGGATCATCTCAATGCAGCTCTTGGAAGCTCCACAAGCACCCAGTCCTGCCCTCCTGCCACTCCCAAGCCACGTCACCCCCTCAAAACAGCCACACAGGAGGAGGAAGAGGAGAAGATGGGCATGGAGGTGCAGAGAAAAGTCTGAGCAAGCCCAGGGGTGTCCCAGCCCCTGCACCCCTCTGAGCCCCTCCCACCACGTGCTTCTTCCCTGCCCTTTATCACCACAAACATGGGGTCAAACACCCAGGGTGGAGATGTTTCATCAAAATTGATGGGGAATAACGTGGTGGCCGACAATTTCTGCAGCCATCCCAGCTCAGATAATAAAGGTAATAAAGTTTTGCTTCAGGGCATGGAGTGACCACTTGCAGGGGTCAGCACGTTCAATGGTCCGAAGGCGGTGAGGTTAAGGGCGGTCTTTTTTCACTCCCCACCGCAGCAGGAAACCAGCCTGGATGGGTAAATAAAGCTTGTCTCACTCAGGGATATAAAGCACCCCATAAAAAATGACCATAAAGTTAGTGCTCAGCGTGAGGCGCTGGCTGGAAGGTGCTGATCATCGCTGGTGAGTTATGTAGATCAACAGAGTGATGAGGTGTAAAAGCTTTTCTACAAGCAGCCTTAAAATGCTGAGATATTCCAGCACCCAGCTTGGCCTTGGTGTTCCTGAGGTTTGGAAGACCTGAAAAAAGCTGGGTGTCACTACAGAAGGGGCACTGCACGCCCAGGTTTTGCAGCCACAGCTGGCGGAGGCTCTCTGAGGTTGGCCACTACAGCTTCAGCAAGCAGAACCATCCTTGGAACCATCAGCACCAGTCTGAAGGATGAAAACCTCAGCTAGGAAAGTCCACAGGGGCACTCTTCTCCTTGGGGTTTGAACCCACAAAGCAGCTGCTGGCCATGCTGACCGCTCTTCCTTGATCACCGCACAAGAGACCCTGTTGACTATTCCTCATCGATAGCTACACAAGAGGTCACACTGACCACTCTCTGCAAGAAACCCCGTTGATCATTCTTTGTTGATAACCACGCAAAAGCCCTGTTGACCACTCTTCATTGATAACCACACAAGAAGCCCCATTGACCACTCTTTGTTGATAGTCATGCAAGAAGCTCCATTGACCACTCTTTGTTGATAGCCATGCAAGAAGCTCTGTTGACCACTCTTTGTTGACCACACAAGAAGCCCCGTTGACCACTCTTTATTGATAATCACACAAGACTTGACTGCTCTTCGCTGTTCGCTACACAAGAAGCCCTGTTGACTGCTCTTCATTGGCAGCCACACAAGAGGCCCCATTGACCGCTCTTTGTTAATGACCATGCAAGAGTTGATTGCTCTTTGTTGATAGCCACGCAAGAGGCCCTGTTGACCGCTCTTCGTTGATCTCCATGCGAGAAATCCACGCTACGCCTCTTGGAAAGTCGTCACCTTCCTCCCGCACCTTCAGGGCTGGCAGAAATAAATAAATAAAGAACAGGAGGAAGGTCGCGCCACTTTGCTGAAATTTCATTAAGACATTCAGACCCAATGTTCAAGCAAAGAGGCTGCTGATGACGCCTGGGCCTTCTTCTCCAGAGCCATTTCCAGCGTCGCAGAGGTGCTCTCGCTTTATTTCGTACATCTGTAACAGCGTCGGCGTAGCGCGGCGTCTCCGAGAGGCCCTTCAGCTCGCTATTGAACTGATAAATTCACTGTATTACTTTACACAAATCAATACCCCAGCAGTTATCAGGGGTTGATGTGACCGAAATTGGTTTCAGCCAATTTGTGAGTGTAATAAATGTCCATTTATCAAATCAATTCATTCAGCGGAGCTTCTCAGACCGCCCAGGCTCAGGGTACCGCGGGGTGATGCCTCCAGGTCCATACCCACCGTGGGATCACTCTCCTCCCTCCAGGCTCTACCATGTCCCCAAAGAACCACTCATCCAGCCCTACCATGGGTGGCTCTGGGAGGTGGAAGAAGATGAGCCTCAAACTAGACCAAAGCTGTTTCCCTTGCAAAGCCTGACCTGACTTGAGGTGCTGCAAACCCCAAAATACAGGACTTGTAAAGGGGCTTCTCTTGTCCAAAATAACCCCCGTTTCCTTCAGACCAGGGCAGGATGAAATTCCTGCTTGCCTGTTTTTCCTTCAGCTTGGAAACACCAACACTGTAACTGCTCAGCTCAGTTCCAAATAACATCGTAACTGCTCAGCATGCTCCAAATTTCTAATTTTATCATTAAAAAGTAGATTTCCCACACTACCCTTTATTCCAAATCTCGACACTGAAAAATAAACAACCTTTTTCCTTCCTCTCTCCTTTATTCAACCTCAGGAAGAGTCATAACCGGTTACTTCAACCTAAAAGGTCTAGAAAATCAGTGGTGGCTTTGGACCCCCCACCTGAGCAATGCCTGGCAAACACTGAGTATCTACATAAAAGATTATCTGGCTCAACATTTAGGATATAAATCATAGAACCATAGAATCAGAGAATCAGAGAATCGTTCTGGTTGAGAGAGACCTTGAAGATCACCAAGTCCAAGTGTTCTGAGATGAAAAAACAAAAAAAAGCCTCCATAAATATGGTAAAAAAAGCTCTCCTTTGGTTTCTACTCTTGGACCAGAGGCGCTTCCTGAGCATGTGCTGCTCACCCTGGTGCCTCTGCACCTTCAAGTGAGAAGGTAAATGAGACCTCACTGGATTCAGAGTCTAACCATTGATGGAAGTGTCTTGGAAGTGATCATCAGCCTTTTAGCTGCTTGTTTGCTTGAGTTGGTTGTAGCACCTAGGCTGCTGGGACCACCAAAATGACCTGCCTGTCGCTGACACGCTACGAGATGGGATGTTTCATTTGGATTTTGTTAAAATGAACAAACTTCTACACCCGCAGAGTGGGCAGCATCAGTTGGCCATGGCCAAGCTCCATCCCACTACTGCTGTGCCCAGTCAGAGCACTGGGACGAATCCTGCACCCTTGGAGATGCCCTGTTATGGTCAATGAATCATCCTCCCCCTTATCCCAGTCCTGCTGTTGGCTGTCCTGCTTTATGCAGCAGGGATGAGAGTGGCAGGGCTTGGATGTATCCCGTGGAAAGGACAGAGGGAAGGTTTCTTCCATCTGTGGTGGAGGTAGAATCATAGAATTGTTTTGGTTGGAAAAGATGTTTAAGAGTATCAAGTCCAACCATTGACCCAGCACTGCCAGGGCACCACTAAACCATGGCCCTCAGCACCACATCTCCTTTGGAACCCCTCCAGGGATGGGGACTCCACCACTGCCCTGGGCAGCCTGGCACAGCCCTTCACAACCATTCCCAGCAAGAAATTGTTCTTCATGAACAACCTCAACCTCCCCTGCAACTTGAGGCCATTTCCTCTTGTCCTGTTGCTTGTTCCTTGGGAAAAGAGCCTGACCCCACCTGGCTCCAACCTCCTTGTTCAGGGAGTTTTTGAGAGCCAGAAGGTCTCCCCTGAGCCTCCTTTTCTCCAGGCTCCTCACCAGACTCCTGCTCTAGACCCTTTCCCAGCTTTGTTGCCCTTCTCTGGACATGCTCCAGCCCCTCAAGGTCCTTCTTGGAGTGAGGGGCCCAAACCTGACCCCAGGATTCGAGGTTGGGCCTCCGCAGTGCCCAGTCCAGGGGTATGATCCCTGTCCTGGTCCTGCTGGCCACACTAGTGCTGACACAAGCCAGGATGCTGGTGGCCTTCTTGGCCACCTGGGCACATGCCAGCTCATCTCCAGCTGCCTGTCGACCAAACCCCCAGGCCCTTTTCCACCAGGCACTTTCCAGCCACTCTTCCCCCTGCCTGGAGCATTGCAGGGGGTTGTTATGACCCAAGGGCAGGACTCAGCCTTGTTGAACCTCATTCCACTGGCCTCAACCCATCCAGCCAGCCTGGCCAGGTCCCTCTGTAGAGCCTCTGACCTTCCAGCAGATCAACACTTCCACCCAACTTGGGTGTCATCTGCAAACTGACTGAGGGTGCCTCAATCCCCTCATCCTGACCACTGATAAAGACATTAAAGAGCGCATGTCCCAGTGCTGAGCCCTGGGGACACCACCCACTGTCAAGCTGCGTCCCAGGAGCCGCAGCCCCCGCTCATCCCCACCACCCCAGCCCAAGCCCTGAGCGCACGCTCCCTTTGAATCCTCGACTCAGCCCCTCTGGAGACTGTTTGGCTCACACAGCGACTGACGGATTAAATCCGATTATTCAATTAAGACAGCGGTTATAAATGAAACGTCTCAGCGACATCTCGGGACGTGGAGCGCGGCAAGTCTCCCGGCCACCAAGCTGCAGAGTGGGAGGCACGTGGAGGCTGCAAAACCAGCCGGGAATAACATCAATCCCAAAAAACCAGGGAGGAAGTGCTGGAAGGGGAAAAAAATATCCGTGGTTCGAGCGCTAGATTCGCCCCTCTGAAAGAAAACAACAAAAACGGGGCAGGAGGGAAGAGGGGGAGGAGGAGCTGGAGCCTCTCCCGCTACCTTTGGGGCTGACATCCCGAGGCCAGGGGGGGATCGAGCACATTCCCGCTAATTCAATAAGAGAAACCTCCATAAAGGCAGCGCCGCTAATGCGCAGAAACACCACCTGTGTCAGAACCAGGCGCTGCCCATTAATCAAAGCTTCCCAATTAGCCCGAGCCGCTGCCCCCGGGCACGGCCGAACACGGAGGGGGGCTGTTGTCTTTGTAGGGGGGGGAACCGGCTCTTCCCGGGGCTTCCAGACCACGCAGGACTCGTCTTTGTTAATGAGACGGTGACGGGGTCTGGATTGAGGACAGGCCTGAGCTCAGCGCGGTCGTGGCTTCGCTGTCCCGTTTTCAGGCGCTAAACTGGGGGGATCGAGGAATTGTTAACAGGATCCAGAGGCTTTAGACTGGCACATGGAACCAGCACAGCTCACTGGAGTCTTGATTTCAGAGCATCACAGAATCACAGAATTTTTTTGGTTGGAAAAGACCTTCAAGATCATTGATCTCAACCATTCCCCCAGCACTGCCAGAGCACCACTAAACCCTCCAGCCCCTCAAGGTCCTTCTTGGAGGGAGCGGCACAAAACCTGACCCCAGGATTTGAGGCTGGGCCTCCCCAGTGCCCAGTCCAGGGGGACGATCCCTGCCCTGGTGCTGCTGCCCACACTAGTGCTGACGCAAGCCAGGATGCTGGTGGCCTTCTTGGCCACCTGGGTACACGCTGGCTCCTCTCCAGCCACCTGTTGACCAACCTCCCAAGGTCCTTTTCCACCAGGGAGTTTCCAGCCACTCTTTCCCATCCCTGGAGTGCTGCAGGGGGTTGTTGGACCTCACCATAAGTCCCCTCCAACCCTGGTGACCTGCTTGGAGGTCTGAGGATCAGCACTTGAGGGAATGACCCACTTTCCCTGTGGAGCAGAAGACATGTGAGTGCAGAGTGGGTGGCGTGTAGGAGGTCCTACCTGCTCCCACTGTCGCTATGGCGCTCTCTTGACCAATGATGTGCTCTTTGAGCCGTTGCTCAAGTGGAAATCTCCGGCGTTCCTCCACCTCCCTCCTGCGCAGCTCCTCCTGGAACTGAGAGAAAGAAGACAATGTTGGGACCAGAGAATTTTCATAAAATCCCACCTGTTAATCTGGTACTGTAGGATGCTGTGATTGTGTGACGTTCAGAAAATGCTGCACAACGTTCTGCTGAGACCCCTTCCCCACCACAAGCAGAGAGCAGCCAGCTCAGCAGTAAAACCACAGTAGTGACTCTGACAGAAGTTCCAAAACAATAAATAGCAAACAATCCAATTTTGGCTGGTGCCATCAGTCTGGCATGTAATGGAGAGATGCCACCAGCCCCGACACCTCATATGGAGCAATAACTTCCCTGCGGATCCCAGTGGAGCAGCGCTACAGGACAGAGACAGGCATGGGCACAGTCATCTCCCCCAGACCTGAGTACACCACAAGGCTCGGAGCACGGCTTGTGCCATCCATCTGTGTCTTTCTATATATCCCAACCAATCAGTTCTCCTGCCCTCCCTCCTCTTTTGCCTTTCTCAAGATGCACAGAATGTGATCTGGGCTCTCAGGACACTCCCAAAAGGACCTTGAGGGGCTGGAGCGTGTCCAGAGAAGGGCAACAAAGCTGGGAAAGGGTCTAGAGCAGGAGTCTGCTGAGGAGGGGCTGAGGGACCTGGGGGTGTTGAGCATGGAGAAAAGGAGGCTCGGGGGAGACCTTCTGGCTCTCCACAACTCCCTGAAAGGAGCTTGGAGCCAGGTGGGGTCAGGCTCTTCTCCCAAGACACAAGTGACAGGACAAGAGGAAACAGCCTCAAGTTGCACCAGGGGAGGTTGAGGTTGGCCATGAGGAACAATTTCTTGCTGGGAATGGTTGTGAAGGGCTGTCCCAGGCTGCCCAGGGCAGTGGTGGAGTCCCCATCCCTGGAGGGCTTTCCAAGTTGTGGAGATGTGGTGCTGAGGGCCATGGTTTAGTGGTGCCCCGGCAGTGCTGGGGAAATGGTTGGACTGGATGATCTTAAAGGTCTTTTCCAACCAAAATGATTCTGTGATTCTATGATTCTGTGACACCAAATGATGCACCTGGGTTTATGCAGAGGTGGGAAGATGTGCATGGAGACACCTTTCCCCCCCTCCTCAAAAAACCAACATTGCAAAAATCCTGGGGTAGGAAGAAAGTCCCTTTCATGGGTAAAAGGCTGCACCAGTTACGGTGCTTGTTCCAAGCTGTCCTGCTATAATTTTCTGCTCAGGATCTGGCGAGACCTGCCCTCCCATGTGCCATCTCCTTGGCAGGAGATGAGCAGGTTGCTCAGGGCCCTGGCCAACCTCACCTGCAATGGTGCCAGCGATGGGGCATCCACCACCTCTCTGGGCAACCTGGGCCAGGGGCTCACCACCCCCAGCATCAACAATCTCTTTCTTCTCTCTAATCTAAATCTCCCTCTTTTAGTTTCAAACCATCACCCCTTGTCCTTTCCCAACAGGCCCTGCTCAAAAGTCTGTCCCCATCTTTCTGACAGGCCCCTTGAAGTCCTGCAAGGCCACAAGAAGGTCTCCATGGAGCCTTCTCTTCTCCATGCTGAACAAGCCCAACTCTCTCAGCCTGGCCTCATAGGAGAATCTCGGACTCTATATCATTCACAAGCTTCCACTCCTTTCTCTTCCACTCCCCTTTCCATCCTCCTGTATCCAGCTTCTCCCACCTCCTCCCTGCTCTCCTGATTCCAGGGGCAGCTGAAGCAGCACATCTGACCTGAGTTCCACACCTGCCAGACATTTCTGCTGGACTTTTCGACCTTGTTTGTTCTTTATTTCAGTCCTCAGCCTTGGTGGTGAGGAAACCAGCAGCCAGAGCAAGCAATGCCTGTTCCTGGATTGTGGTGTGAGATGGTGTCAGCGGAGACCGTTTCCTCACCTGCTGACCACTGACCTGCGGTTCTGGTGAACCAGCAGAACCAAAGCTTTGCAGAACACCTGGAGATGTGGAGGGGACAGTGGCTTTTGCCTTAGGGGAAAAGGGATTTAGAAGATTAATAATGGATGAGAAATCTGTGGTCAGCTGCAGAAGATGGACCTTTAAAAGGTCCATCAAAGGCCTTGGTACAATGGAGGGGACATGAACTCCAGGTCCTCACACTGCTGCATGTCCGCAGGTGGAAAGAGCATCTCCGAGCTCACCCTGGCTGAAATGCTCCTTAAAAACCCTTTGGCAGCCTGGGATGGAGACAGGAGAGACCAGCAGATGGACCTGACAGGGCCCAGTACACCAGGAAAAGAGGAGCTGGATGGCGAAGACTTGGAAGAGCTGAGGTCAGTCCTCGGGCTCCTTCCCTTCCAGTCATGCATTGAAGACACCAGTTTTGAG
Source organism: Eurystomus gularis (assembly GCA_013400335.1). Classification (NCBI taxonomy): domain Eukaryota; kingdom Metazoa; phylum Chordata; class Aves; order Coraciiformes; family Coraciidae; genus Eurystomus; species Eurystomus gularis. The sequence continues at coordinate 9,466 of VZZY01000741.1, read as the reverse complement.
GGCTAATACCTCTTTTTAGAGCTTATTTCCATCTCCCCAGGCTGTGCAGGGATGGGAATTAGTCCCAAACGCAAGCCAAGCCTGGCCCAGCACAAGAATTCACACACAGAATGCTCTTTTTTTCTTCACGACTGAAGAGAATCAAAATAAATTAAAAAACCATATGAAAACTCCTTGTTATTCTGTCACGAGGATATGTAAATAAAATCTATGGGCTGCGCCCATCCAGCAACGGTTCTGCCAATTCATTCTCTCGCAGTGATTAAAACGAGCAATAAATTCTCAAAGACTCTCAGTGGAATGCAGATACTGGGGTGGATGCAACCCCGGGAGCTCCACATCCCCCCCAGCTGAATATTCATCACCAGCCGGCTGGGCTCTCTTATGTTTTATACACAAGTCCAATCATTTTCCGCAGGAACGGTTCTACAGATATATTTCCTTCCTCTCCTCCATCTATTAGTTAAGTGTAAGAGCCCACGCAGCTCTTCAGACGGTGAGGAGCAGGTCTCCTCGCCAGTGCTGGCCTCCAGAGACCACTTACCCAGCAGATAATTCCCCTCCACCTCCTTCTCGTCAGGATTTCAAGTATTTTATCAACCAACTTTTCCTCCTTAGAACTTGGGAGAGCTGTCCAAGCACCCAAGAAGTGCTCCTGGTTACCATGAGGAGCCATCGGCTCTGCCACAGGCAGGGTTTCTCCTTTGCCGTGGTGGAGCATGGAGAAGAAAGATCATAGAATCATAGAATCACAGAAGGGTTTAGGTGGGAAGGGACCTTTCAAGGTCATCTGGTCCAAGCCCCCTGCAGGGAGCAGGGACATCTGCATCTAGAGCAGGTTGCTCAGAGCCCCGGCCAACTGCACCTGCAATGGTTCCAGGGATGGGGCATCAACCACCTCTCTGGGCAACCTGGGCCAGGGGCTCACTACCTTCAGTGTCAACAATCTCTTCCTTCTCTCTAGTCTAAATCTCCCTCTTTTAGTTCAAAACCATCCCCCCTTGTCCTGTCACAAGAGGCCCTGCTCAAAAGTCTGTCTCCAGCTTTCTGACGGGCCCCCTGTAGATACTGAAAGGCCACAGGAAGGTCTCCATGGAGCCTTCTCTTCTCCAGGCTGAACAAGCCCAACTCTCTCAGCCTGGCCTCCCAGCAGAGGGCTTCCAGCCCTCCCATCATTGCTGGGGCCTCCTCTGTCTCCCTGCTTAGGATGGAGGTTTGGAATTCAGAAATGTGGTTTTGAACTCCTCAAGCAAGGATTCTCCCAGGTGAGCACAGAGAACACAGCAGTTTTGATGGCCCAGCCAGTTTAATTCACACTAATATCTACTAAATGCAACATTTAATTCATGGTAAGCTCAGTAATTGCCACAGTTTTAATTACTTTCATCTCCCACTTAAGGGTAAGTTCTTAACCCCAGGTTTTCCAGCATGCAAGTTCAAATCCCAACCCACAGACCGAAAGCTGAGGTGCAGAGGACAAGTCTGCAATGGTGAGTGGCCTGGCAGTGCTGGGTTAATGGTTGGACTCAATGATCTTAAAGGTCTTTTCCAACCTAAATGATTCTACATCCAAAGAAAGGCAGCAAAGCTGGGGAAGGGTCTAGAGCACAAGTCTGGTGAGGAGCACTCAACATGGGGGTATTGAGCCTGGAGAAAAGGAGGCTCAGGGGAGACCTTCTGGCTCTCCACAACTCCCTGAAAGGAGCTTGGAGCCAGGTGGGGTCGGGCTCTCCTCCCAAGGAACAAGTGACAAGACAAGAGGAAACAGCCTCAAGCTGCACCAGGGAAGGTTGAGGTTGGCCATGAGGAACAATTTCTTGCTGGCAAGGGTCGTGGAGTCCTCATCCCTGGAGGGGTTTCCAAGGTGTGGAGATGTGGTGCTGAGGGCCATGGTTTAGTCGTGCCCAGGCAGTGCTGGGGTAACAGTTGGACTCCATGATCTTAAAGGTCTCTTCCAATCAAAATGATTCTACAACTCTATGATTTTATGATTCTTTAAAACTGCTCTTGTAGTGAGAAAAGAAACACAAAGTCACCCAAATCTCAGGCTCACCTTGGTCTCTGAGGCTTTCAGAAGGTTCATGACCTCCCCTTCACGGGCGTAATCCAGAGGGGTGTGACCCATTTCGTTCTTCTGCAGGGGGTTGGCACCTGATGGCAGAAGACATAAATAAGATCAGGCGATCAGAGCTCAGTCTTGGGGCAGAGTGAAGAAGCAGCGCATCTTGTGCCTCCCATCCCATGCCTAACCTTTGCTCCCAGGAGCAGAAGGGACAATGTAGAACCAGCAGTTACACCCACGGGTGTCTGGCAGGGCAGAAGAAAAGGAATTGTCCCTGCTAACAATTGGCTTGGCAGGGAAGAGCTGCTGTGGGGGATGAGGGCGCATGGCCACCAGAAGAAAAGTGCTTCACAAAAGCTCCTGCACTTGTAGGAGCCACATGGGACCATTCCGGCTTTGACTGAACACGTTGCCCTTCGGCTCTGTTCCTTTAAGCTGGAGCTGGAGGTGGCTGCAGGCTGCTAAACAGCTGCCACCCTCGACTGTGGCAGTAGCTTCTGGGGGGAGAACCCCACTCTTCTTTAGGATTTAATTCAGAAATAAAACCAACAGCTCCCAAAGGCTGCACTGGAGGGAGTGAGATGAGCCACAGCAACAAGCTCGCATGGAGAGAGCTCCCCGTGATGGCCATGCTGGGCTGCAGAAGAGCATGCATCGGCAAACTGGTCCCAGTTGCGGTGACAGGAAGTATATAGAGAGGTTCTTGGACAGGATGGTCCAAGACCAGGAGAGAGGAGCAGAGGGGAACAGCCAATGACGTAGGCAAGGTCTCAGGATTAATGCTTTTGGTCTCTCATGAGGTGTCTCTGAGGCAGAAGGACTCAACACTGATGTTCACACACTCTGACTCCACACCAACTTGCTGTCACCAACCAGACACTGCAAGTGATGAGAATGAACCTTCAAATTGGCCTCACACCCCTCAAGCTGGTGCCTGAGCTGACCACCCTGCTGGTTCCAAAGCTTATTGAGCCTTGAGAAGCGGCCTGGTGAGGGAAGAGCCCGTAACTCTGCTCGGTCACCCGTAAAATGAGGGGACAAGCTGCTGGGAAGGGTGGGCTGAAGGTTCCTTTGAAATCCAATCCCCTGCAGGAAGCAGGGACATCTGCAACTAGAGTAGTTGCTCAGAGCCCCAACCAACCTCACCTGCACTGGTGCCAGGGATGGGGCATCGACCACCTCTCTGGGCAACCTGGGCCAGGCTCTCACTATCCTCAACGTAAAACATTTCTTCCTTCTCTCTAATCTAAATCTCCCTCTTTTTGTTCAAAACCACCCCCTTGTCCTGTCCTAACAGGCCCTGCTCAAAACTCTGTCTCCAGCTTTCTGACAGGCCCCCTGTAGATACTGGAAGGCTACAAGAAGGTCTCCATGGAGCCTTCTCTTCTCCAGGCTGAACATGCCCAACTCTCTCAGCCTGGCCTCCCAGCAGAGGGCTTCCAGCCCTCCCATCATTGCTGGGGCCTCTTCTGGCCCCACTCCAACAGGTCCATTCGTCAATAGATGAGGTTGCTCAGAGCCCCGGCCAACCTCACCTGCAATGGTTCCAGGGATGGGGCATCAACCACGCCTCTGGGCAACCTGGGCCAGGCTCTCACCACCCTCAGCATCAAACACTTCTTCCTTCTCTCTTGTCTATATCTCCCTCTTTTAGTTCAGAACCATTTAAACCCGAACACCTTCCATCCTGCAGGGAACACGGGAGAGAAGCGTTCCCTTGGCACACATGGACCAGGCGATGGGTGCTGCCAGAGGACGCGGAAGCACCAGGAGCACTTGGTGGGAGTGAACAGAAGTGATAATAGATGGCAGGAGCGAGGGGAGCCGGCGCGACAAGCCCCGTTGGAGCGCGGGCATCGGGGATCTATATTTGCTTACAGAATGAAAAATGTGCTCCATAAACATTCGACACCGAGTAATTTCTATTGCGGGCCTTGTCATCGCAAATAAAGAATATGATCGAGACAGGTGAGATTATAAACTGCCGGGGCCGGCCACTCAATATCTTTTTAAAGAGACATTGCTCCCCACAATCCCCACCCCCCTGCTGCCAAATCCCACCCGCCCTCGTGTCGGGAAGAGGGGGGCAAGATTGGCAGCTTCTCCAATGGTGACATCCCTGAGGCCGAGGGGTTCTTTGGGGGGGTTCTTCGGCTTCTCCCTTCCCCCGGATCCCTCAATAATGGGCGATCCAATATCAGCCCAATCCCCCTGTTAACGCCTTTGACGACTTGACTAATTGCCGCAATAATTGATAGAAGCCGACTCCTCCGACTGGTCGATTCCAACCTCAAGGACCGGCAGCAATAAAACCTCACGCCGCCATAAATAACGGTGTCACGTCGCTGGCTAATAGAAGGGCACAGCGAGGAGCGGGTTCACCGGCGCCTCGGCCTGACCCCCGTCCCTGTCCCCTGCCCTCGCCCGCCCCAGCAGCCGGCTGGAGCGGCGGCGGAGGGGACACCAAGCTTTGGAGGCATTAATGGAAGGCCATTTGTCACCTCCCACCAGCTGTCTGTAGCCGGAGATGGACACCTGGGCAACACCTCGGGCTGTCGCCTCCTCCCGCACCTCCCCGCTCATATTAGGAGGCCCCGGCTGATAATATTTGATAAATAGCGGGGCTGGCTCAGCCCCAGCGCCCGCGCCGCTGGAGCAGCTGCGGAAGGTCACTCATTGGGGAAATCTGTTTCTGTCAGCGGTATCGAAAAAAGTTTAGTGGAGTGACAGGCCTCAATTTTTCAAATTTTATTAACTCCATCCTCTTAACCATTTGTCTTGAATTCCTTTAGATGCTGGGTAACTGTCAATAGAGTTTGTGACGATGGCGGGTGCTGGTACCTGGGTCCTCTGCTGCTGTCGAGGAAGAGATGGGGATGGCACAAGGAGAGGGAGATGATGGCAGGAGATGGGGATGGCAGGAGGAGATGGGGCTGGCAGGAAGAGAGGGGGATGGCAGAAGGAGAGGGAGATGATGGCAGGAGATGCAGATGGCAGGAGGAGATAGGGTCAGCAGGAGGAGATGGAGATGGTAGGAGGGGATGTGGATGGTAGGAGGGGATGGAGATGGCAGGAGGGGATCAGAACGGCAGGAGGAGATGGGGATGACAAGCAGAGTTGGAGAAGGCAGGAAGAGAGGGAGATGGCAGGAGGAGATGGAGGTGGCAGAGAGGAGATGGGGATGGCAGAGAGAAGATGGGGGTGGGAGGAGGTGGGGATGGCAGGAGGAGATGGGGATAACAGAAGGGGATGGTGATGGCAGGAGGTGTTGGAGACGGCAGGAAGAAGGAGATGGCAGGAGGAGAAGGAGATGATGGCAGGAGGAGATGGGGATAACAGGAAGAAAGGGAGATAATGGCAGGAGATGCGGATGGCAGGAGGAGACAGGGATGGCAGGCAAGATGAGGATGGCAGGAGGAGATGAGTATGGTAGGAGGAGATAGGGATGGCAGAAAGAGAGGGAGAGATGGCAGGAGAAGAGGGAGATGATAGCAGCAGGGGATGGCGATAGCAGAGAGGAGATGGGGATGGCAGGAGGAGGAGGAGATGCCAGCAGAGAGGAGGAGGTGATGGCAGGAGGGAGAGGAGGATGCCAGGGGCTCACAGGCGATGCCAGGGGCTCGGGAGTCTCACACAGGGATTGGAGGACAAGGAGCACTCCAGTGATGCAGCCCTTCGTCCTTGGCAGCTCAGCAGCCTTGGGAGCCTGCCACAGTCTGTCCTGGTAGACCAGAGGAGTGGACATCTGGCTCAGGGAAGGTGCAAGGATGAGGACCTCACTTCCTAGGTGTGAAAGGTGGACTCGGACATCCCCAGGGGTAACCACCAGAGTGTGTGGGTCTGAACCACTCTTCTGTGGAGCTGCTCTGGGATCAGAGGACACAGCCACTATGAACTAGCATGAGATAGCTGATGTCCTGGTGCTACTCTAAAGGTCTTGTTGGCCAAAGAGCTGGACAGAAATAGTAGTAGGGTAGACAAGACACCAAAATCACAGTCAATATCTTGTTGCCTTCCTTCATTTATGGTGAAGGTGGCAATTAAGTGCTTGGGTGAGTCTCCAGTACAGAAGGCAGCACAACTTCAGTCAAGAAAGCCATTCTCCCCAGTACAAAGCCATCTCAAGTTTCCAAGAAGCAGAATCATAGAATCACAGAATAATTTTGGTTGGAAGAGACCTTTAAAATCATCAAGTCTAATTGTTAACCCAGCACTGCCAGGGCACCACTAAACCATGGCCCTCAGCACCACATCTCCACACCTTGGAAACTCCTCCAGGGATGGGGACTCCACCACTGCCTGGCCCAGCCTGGGACAGCCCTTCACAACCATTCCCAGCAAGAAATTGTTCCTCATGGCCAACCTCAACCTCTCCTGGCACAAACTGAGGCCATTTCCTCTTGTCCTGTTGCCTGCTCCTTGGGAGAAGAGTCTGACCCCACCTGGCTCCAACCTCCTTTCAGGGAGTTGTGGAGAGCCAGAAGGTCTCCCCTGAGCCTCCTTTTCTCCAGGTTCAACAACTCCATGTCCCTCAGCTGCTCCTCACCACACTTGTGCTCTAGACCCCTTAATCATAGAATACCAGGTTGGAAGGGACCTCAAGGATCATCTGATCCAGTCCTCCTCAGATCACGGACCTCCAGGGCATGCATCCCTGCTCTTCACAGCACTGTGCAGGCTCTCTGCACCAAAGAGCACTCCAAGCTTTTTCAGCAGACTCAGTGAGCACTCCTTCTGCCAAAGCCACCGCTTTAGACCCCTCACAGCCCCTCTTCACACTCTGTGCATGCTGGAGGGGATTAAGGGAGCATCCTGCTCTCCGCAGAAGACACTGCAGGACCCAATCCATTAAAAAATAAAAAAATAAACTCATTTCTTCTGGCGTGAAAGAAGAAATGCCAGGAAGAAGAGCCTAGAGGCCCCCAAACTCACTGTGGATGTGCTGCTGAGGACGCTGGAGACGAGCACCAGGACGGACAGCACAGCTCCGGTGCGGCAAACGTGATTTGCCACCATGGTTACACCTCTTTGTGGCCCAATCCAAGCCCCCAAAGTCTGGATTCACCAGGAGGAAGCAGCCCATGCTACCTGCTGGGGGTTACGCAATGTCATCAGCCATCAGCTTTGACGAGGAGTGACATTATTATGGCTCTGACACCTTGTTAAAATAATAGAAGACGACTTTGGTCCTCCCGGGGCTTCGCTGATTGGATTTGCATGATCCCCCTTCTTTTCCAGGAACGTGAAAGTGGTTATAGATCGGTATGACACAACTTTCACCAGCAGCTTTTACCATTCGATGTTAAAGAGAAGCTGCCCCAGCCTGTGATCCCACTACCACTTTCCTGCCCGATTTGCAGGTAGGAGCGTTTCCATATTTCCTCAGGATTTCGATAAATATAAGAGAGATGTCACAGGGCGTTGGTTCCCTCTCCAGATAAGGGCCTTTAGCTCCTGCCAAGGACCTGTCCCTGCTACTGCATCAAATGATTCTTCCCAAGTGCTTGAATTCTAAATATGGACACATGTTCTCTTGGCAATATCCTCAAATCTCATGGAATTGTTTTGGTTGGAAGAGACCTTTGAGATCAACGAGTCCAACCATTCCCCCAGCACTGCCAGGGCACCACTAAACCATGGCCCTCAGCACCACATCTCCACACCTTGGAAACCCCCTCCAGGGATGGGGACTCCACCACTGCCCTGGGCAGCCTGGCACAGCCTTTCACAACCCTTGCCAACAAGAAATTGTTCCTCATGGACAACCTCAACCTCCCCTGGCACAACTTGAGGCCATTTCCTCTTGTCCTGTCCCTTGTTCCCTGGGAGAAGAGCCTGACCCCACCTGGCTCCAACCTCCTTTCAGGGTGTTGCTGAGAGTGAGAAGGTCTCTCCTGAGCCTCCTCTTCTCCAGGCTGAACAACCCCAGGTTCCTCAGCTGCTCCTCACCAGACTTGTGCTCTAGACCCTTCCCCAGCTTTGTCTTGCATGTGGGAAAACACAACCCAGGAGTGCAGCACAGGCTGGGATCTACCTCTGTGGAAAGGGACCTGGGGGTCCTGGTGGACAACAAGCTCAAGACGAGTGAGCAATGTGCTGCAGCAGAAAAGGAAACCAAGAGGATGCTGGATGCCATCAACAAAGGCAACACTGGCAGAGATGAAGAGTCATCAACCTGCTCTACTCAGTGCTGGTCAGGCCACATCTGGAATTCTGTGTTCAGTTTTGGTCCCTGCTGTACAAAGAAGCTGTGGACAAGCTTGAGAGGGTCCAGTGAAGGGCCAAAAAGATGATCCAAGGACTGGGTGGCTGCCATATGAGGAAAGGCTGGGAGAACTATGTGTGTTCAGCCTGCAGAAGAGAAGACTCAGGAGAGACCTTCCCACCATGTTCCACTATATAAAGTGTGGCTACAAAGAAGATGGAGACTCCCTTTCCACGAGGAGTCACATGGAAAAGACAAGGGGTGATGGGGACAAGTTTCTCCTGGGGAGATTCTGACTGGACACAAGAAGACAATTTTTCACAATAAGAACAATCAGCCACTGGAACAATCTCTGCAGGGAAGTAGTGGAGCCTCCAACACTGGACACTTCGAAGATTCAGCTGGACATGGTGCTGGACCAGCTTGTCTAGACTGGGTTTTTGCCAAGAAAGGTTGGACCAGATGATCCTTGAGGTCTCTTCCAACCTGGGATTCTATGAAAGTAATTGGAAGGAGAAAAGGAGATAGAAAAGAGCAGATGAAAATTCTTAAGGAAGAGCAGTGCTAGGTTAACAGTTGAACTCAATGACCTTAAAGGTCTCTTCACAGAATCACATAATTGTTTTGGTTGGAAGGACTCTTTAAGACCATCTTCCAACCAAAATGATTCCATGATTCTGTTCTATTCTGACTCCTAAACTCTGAACAAGCCCTTCACGGTTACTTGGGTGAGATGGCCCAGACAACCTTTAAAGGTCCCTTTCATCCCAAAATATTCTGTGAAACACTCCATGACATGATCTCTCTCGTGCTGTGCAGCTCTGGGACAAGGGCTCCGGCTCTTCTTTATGGGTGGACTGCGGCCCAAAGATTTTTCACCCCAGTGTAAAATTACAAAATACAACAAAATGACCAAATTTGTTTTCAGTGGAACTCGGAAAAACAAATAGCTCTGCAGAGGAACAGCTCAGGTGCAGACCTCACGCTGAGGTTGATGAAAGGGAGATGGGTCTGAAGTTTTTGCACTTCATGCACAAGACTTGATGTATCTGATTAAAAAAACGCTTCTCTTGAGGTGTTGCAGTCTTACCTCAATCTTGCCCAGGTGATTAAATACAAACTGCTCTCAAAGAGTGTCTTCTCCAGGAAGGACCAGAGCATGGAAAGGCTTAAGCAATTTGGGGGTGCTGGGGGTGAGA
>VZZY01000740.1:158974-275334 GCA_013400335.1 Eurystomus gularis | reverse complement strand
TATATATATATATATTCAGAATTCTTCTTTCCCCTAAAACCCTGCCTTTGTCCTGGTCAGCTCCGCAGATGCCATAGATTAGTCGCTCAGTTTTATGTCTGTACTGAAGATTTTGAATTTTCTACTCTGTTATGGTTTAGAAAAGAACCAACTATTTTAGTGCAACAAATAGAATCACAGAATCATTCGGGTTGGAAAAGACCCTTGGGATCATCGAGTCCAACCATCAACCCTACTCTACAAAGTTCTCCCCTAAACCATATCCCCCAACACTGCATCTAAACGACCCTTAAGCACATCCAGGGATGGTGACTCAACCACCTCCCTGGGCAGCCTATTCCAGTATCTGACTAAATTACTTGAGCTTTCTCATTTTTCTTATATTTAATTATTATGCTTCCTTAATACAATAAAGATTTTTTTCAAGTATTCGATGAAATATGGTTGCTGTTCCCTATAAGGCATTCTAATGGACCTTTTCCTAAGTAATTTAAGAAAATGCTATTCAGAAAGTTAATAAACCAACTGAAACCAAAACTATTAAAAATGAAAGTGTAGGGAGAAAAAAAAAAAAAAGTAGTAAGTTTTGATACACAGCAGTGAGTCCAAGGATATGACCAATGTCCTCAACTATCAACTGGCTGGAGAGAAAGGACAATCAGAGTCTTCTTGCAGGTACATTGTGAAAGGACTAGAAACTGTAATTGCAATTTGCAGCAAGGGAAATTCCAACTGGACATAGGGAAAACACTTTCATAAAGAGGATTATTCAACAGTGGAGCAGGTTGAATAGGGAAGCTGTGAAGCCTCTATCTCCAGAAATGTTTTGAATTAAATAAAGAGTGGAACCCAAAAACTGAAATGAAAATTCATGTATTATTCTAATCTAAACACACGTTCCAATTTAAAAATGCATTTTTTGGGGAATAAATCCAGTAGCCTTAGGAAGTGATCACAGTAGGTGTAATACAAGACAAGATATGAATGCAGGTGTGCGATATTGAATATTTAAGAAATGCCACAAGATTTAATTTGTAAGCATGCAATAGTTGTATGCAACATGAAGATTCAGAACAGTGGTCAGTATTTTGGTAAATAAATGCTTTCAGCACATAGAAAATTAGATTCAGAGACTTAAGTAAAGTGGTGCAAGCAAATTGCCTTTGACAAAAGGTGGGGAAAGATTCAGAGGTTTTTAGTTACATTCATTTTGTACTTTGTTGTGAGAAGGAGGCTCACAAACCAACCGCTTTCCTTTCTCTTTTGTAGAGAGTTGTCCTTGTAAGCAGAGATTAAAAATAGAACTGAGAGCAGCTCTTCTCAGCACCTATTAGTGATCCAAATTTACCCTCTGAAAGGTTTTCTCCCCAACCAAATATAGTCTACCCTTCCTGACGCTTTCTTTCCTCTCAAATAGCTTAAGATGAGAACTCATTAAAGCAGTAATGCTGACTTGAAGGGTTAGAACACTTAAAAGAAAAGTGTTTTATTTTTGTGTGCTCACTTAATCATCATTACTTTGACACGTATCAAGTAATACAGGTCAAGTTTGTCCCTGATGTAACATTCATGACTTCATTGAATTTGCTCCAGAGTCAAATCTACAAGTAGGAAGAAAAAAAAGAAAAGAAAAAAAGAAAAGAGGTCGTTTAAAAAAAAAAGAAAAAGGAAATAAGATAATCTTTGAAGTAAAGGTTCACCTTGGCTATGAGACTGATGAAAACAAACCTGTGACAAATCAATGGCAGAAAGAGGATTTAAGAAAGAGGATTACTTTGTCAGCATTCTGCAGCACGTTAGGTACAGTTTTTGAATTAGGTTGGGGGTACATTTTTAGAATTGATAATATTCTGCTCATTATTTAATTTCAGAAAAAAAAAGAAGAACTAATTTTTTGCCTAGAGATAATTACACTGATCAAAGGTTTATGCTAATGAATGTCTGCCAGACTGAGTCTTTTTATTTTAATGGCAAGGGAAAGCAGTGTAACACTGGTAGTTGAACAGCAGCAGCCTCTCAGAGGAAATTCCTAAGTGGGCATAGTCTCTTTATTATAGTAGCATAATAACTTCCCAGGGTCAATTCCCAGTTCTCTCAGAAACTACAAAGATCATCCGTCCTTCAGGAAAGTGACATAGCGTGTTTACATTCCCATGAGGAAAAAAAAAACCAAAATGAAATCTGTTTACAAAACACCTGATCACTATTTTAAACAGGAATGCTTCCTTCAATCAGGGTCTCAGCTGAACGAAACAAGATGACCTTCTGAAAAGCTGATGGTCCTTTGAAAAATGTGGAAAACAATGTGACCAGATCCATTTACAGACAGTTGAGCTGAGCACCAGCAACGCACTGATCTCGTGGAGTTCTGAGCTCTCTAAATGAGCACGGCAAGAGGTGAGTAACACAAAATACAGTCATCTCACATGCACGCGGCTAACAATTCAACTGTGAATGCCTTCCACTTGCAAGTCATGCAAGGAGTTCTGGTTAGAGAAATTACGTGTGCAAGTAGCTTTTCTCCAAAACCAGCAAATTGTTCATAATCTGTATCAGTGCCAAGCAAGTGCCTTTTTAATTCTCAGAGCTCATCCATAGAAATGAGCGGACATTTGGTTGGGCCCCAAATGGCTCAGACTAACATCTACACTTGTAATACAGACCCCAGGAGTTGTTCAACCTGGGGCCGCATTGCTATCATAAAAGCCCTCCTGTTAAGCTCTGGCAGAACGCAATGTGGTGCTACATAAGCTAGTTTTCAAATACAGTTTCTGCATTAAAAAGGCAGGAGAAAAAAACCCAAATCTTGCTTGAGATTTAAACAGATTTTTAGTCCATGCACAGTTAATCATATTTTTGGGTGAAGCTGGCTTCCCCTTGAAATTCAGACTACTAGAAGAAAACTCAAGAAAAGAAATAAGACATCTTTTTTCTGCTCAACGTCAATACTTAGCAGCAATATCGAGCTAATACACAGGGGCTTTAAAAGTAATATGCTCCAAGTGTCCAGTTTCACTCCATGTTTGCCGCATTTATTACACATCCTGTTAGGAGACCACGTTAGCTTTAAAGAACCAACACAAGTGCTACTAACTCATACTACCAATTGGAACAAAACTTAATTATGTTCGCCACATAATTCTAAGAGACAGAGGTAACCAGCACTAAAATATATTTTTCAAGGAAATATTGCATTGCTTCATTTTCTTACCTATCATAGATAAAAAGATGTGAAAATTTACCTTGGCTATTGCTTTTGACTTTCCACTGTCTCATAAGAGTCTTCAAGGTTTCTAGAAGCCCATGTTTCTACATTTCTCAAAAGTGCCTCTCAGTCTATTTGGTATAATGTTGGCAACAAAAGAAGTTTCAGACTCCTTACAGCCTGGATTTAAGTTCTGTATTATCTCCAAAATAACTTCAGGAGAATCTATATAGATAAGCCAGTTGCATTAGAGGGAGGACAAAGTAGAAAAGAAAAGCGATCAGCATTCCCTGTTCAGAGCTGGTTGAGCTCTATCCTGACCTATACATGCTTATATGGACGTTTTCATAAACCCTGGGAAGAAAACGAGAGGATGTATAGCCAAAAGGAAAGGATTAGTTAGAAACACATGTCTTTTTCATCTTTAGTACCGAGTACATTTCTCTCTTGTAGGTTTAGACATGTTATGCTAGTATATTAAAAAGATAAATGCATAACATAGCTTAAACAAAAGTTCGTACCACCTACTGCCCCTGGTAGCCACCTTTTAGCGTGAAATAATGGACAGGTTTTCTCAGAACTGTAGATTTCTTTATCTTCTTGTTTTTCTTCAAAACTCCAATGTCAGTGTACACTGAACTAGGGATAAAGCCTGTTCACCTTACTGATGTGCTTTGACCAATGATAGACCTGTCTAGTGCCCAGTTCAACGCTCTAGTGAGACTGGACATCTAAATGAAACAAGCTTCTTAAAATGGAAATGCTACATAGCGCTTTGAACTTTCCTCTCAGACCTCAACACTAGAAGGCTCTCATCCACTTGAGCGGATTTACATCAGATGTCCCTAGTAACAGCTTTACACGATTAGGCTTTTGACAGGAAACTTCATCACGTGTTAAGCTTGAGCTGCAGAACTGAGATGCCTCGTTCTGTGGGCTCATGCAGAACAGGTCTCCAAGCAATTGTTACAGAGCATTAATGGCCCAGAGCAATAGGCCATTGAACCCACGTGCCGTCCATTTGCAGGAAGGTTTTGCACACTCTGCAAGGTTTTCCAGATCACACTTTATTAGACATTGAAGCCTACCTTTGGATAATCCTCATCTGGGTTCTTAGCAATTTCCTTAGCTTTAAATAACTGTAGAGCTGTTTTTATTAGTCTCTGTTAGAAGCCAATTTATCACCCAGAATTACAGTCACCTCTTTCAGCCCAGAAAGCGCTAGATCATTTGCTGCATTTGAAAAAAGCAGTGTGCACGGCCTTGGTGGCTGGCCTCTCACATCTGAAATACCAAGCAGCGCCTTGGAGCCAGGACTATTCTGTAGACCCCATTGACAGCACTTTGTCCTGTTAATTACCTTCTGAATCATTTTGATATGCAAAATGTCTGAGATCTTGAAGTTCAGCTACTGCTGTTCTTTTTAGGCTAATAACTCACAAGTTTCCAACAGTTTTGTTCATTAGTTATGGCAGATGATCTCAGTTTTGTTTCTAAAAAAAAATACACTAATTTATAAATGTATTCATTTCAAGGTCTAGCAGCTTGACTGGCAGTCTAAAGAAAATGAAGGATAGGTAAAATTTTCTTTAGAGAAAACACAATGTTAAGCTGCAACTAAAAAGTTCCATTATTTATTTTCTAGTCTTCTCTCTAGTAACAGAGTAGTGAAGGACAAGTTGCAAAGTACACAGGCGTTGGATTTTGTTATAAAATTCTAATTGTTTCCATAGAAACGTATGTGGTAAAGTGTGTTCAGTAACATTTACACTGCAAGGGGAAAATCCTTTTCTTTATTAATTATTTTTTATCTTTCTAATATATTATAATTTTGACTCAGTTCAGTTAACACTGTAACCCATCCCAGCCGGAAACACGGATTGCCTTCAAGGTGCAAATATGATAGCGTTTAACTTCTAGGGAATATTTGATATATTTTTCTCATTTCATTGGTTGGCAAGTTATGAATTTTGGAAAAAAGTGACTACGCAAACAAGTGCAAAAGACAGTTGGCTATACTTCGTTATTTTTGAAAGGCTGTATCACGGCCTTAACTCTGTAATGCTGGAGTAATTATCAGGAACAATTAAAGGTAATATGACGTTTTTAATAACACTCTGTAATGTCAGTACTGCATCCAGTGAGAGAGATCAAGAGGAGAAAGCTTAAATCCTGTTCTGATAGCGTTTCCTAAACTATTTTACAACAATATAATCCTACAGAAGTTAAGGATGCAATTGTTCCAGATGTGCTTTATTTTTTGGCAATCTCACAAATACTTTGGATCGTGCATTGCACCTCCTCCCTTTGAACAGTACCACTATCAGAGAGCTGTCTGGGAAAAAGAGCCAAAGGGACAGAAAAATACAGAGGCCTGTGGAGGAGACAGATTATTCCATCTTGCTGAAAACAGTCGTATGTTAAGGAAAATAAAACAACAATATAAGGTCAGGATGGCCCAAAGCTTAATTTACTTGAGCACCTATGCAATTTAAAGCTCTTGACTATTTACCCTGTAAACCCAAGTGGAACATCAGAACTTTCTAAAAGCTTCTACAGGTAGATATGTTGACACCAATAACAGCAGCGTGTTAGTAAACCCACTGTGTAGATAAATGGCTTCAATTAGGGCTTGTGTTAGTTTCTACCAGGCTATTTCCTTAGCCATGACTAATTTATCTCATGTTGTGGCTGGCTTTTTTTTCTCTCCCCTGTCCTCATTCTATTTACTAAGACTTCAGGGAGCAGTTTGCCAGGCGTATGGATTCTCATGAATTAGGGTACATTTAGGAATTTACCTTTTTCTGTACCTTTCAGGATCTTCATCTCTTCTGTTTAAAAAGAGCAACTAGCACTGTACTACAATGTACTACAACAGAAGAAAATAATGAAATACATATGAAAGAGTGACAGATTCATAGGACTGCAGGAATATTGAGAACTATTGCAAGAAGGTTGTGATTAATCCACCAGTGTTTCTACCTAGGTTTACTAGTTGTTGCATTCTTGCCTAAATGCGAAAGAAAATAAAGCATCTCCAGCTGAGCTAAAGCTCTTCCAAAACAATTAGAACTAAGCTGAAACACAGAGATAACAAAAAAATTAAAGCTCCATTCCTGCTGCAGTTGAGGGAAGACATATCGGCTGGTTTTACAGATTACCCAGAGCAAGGTAAAGACTTCAAGGAAATAATTCTGAGTTTGAAGAACAAAAGCTTATGATTTGAGTCTGCTTGGGCGAGGCACCGAGTTACCTCCTGACCAGTCTCTGCATCCTGAGCTCGATGACAGGCACTGGCAGGAAGCAAAGGTGCTGGTAAAGACCTATTTCACACCACGTGGGAGTGCGCTCCACAGCAAACTCACAAAAAACTCTTCTGCTTCTGAGATTACTTTGCGATTATTTCATCCCTCTCAGTTTAAAGACAACTGGCAAGCCTCATAGCATTTTAGAGCAGGGACAGAAGGGGAGCAGAAGCAGGCTGGTAATATCACAGCATCACCTGCTGTCCTGCCAGGTTTAGAGCCTCATCCAATGTAAGGTTTGGAGAGATACTAGGAATAGGCTCAGTCCTTTAAATTCAAGTCCTTGCAGACAAGCTCTGCCCTGAGCAAGGTCATTGTCACCAAGGTATCACCTATACTGCTTCTGATGGGGGAGGCCAGAAGCAGCACAGACATACTTGAATCCAGAACCTGTAGTAGCCATTTTTATGGGAGAAGCAAGAAATATACCCCAAACTTCGTCCAAAGTCCACTGAAGTAAATGAGTTTTCTTTGATTTCAAAGGGCTCTGGCACAAATCTGTTAAAGTGATAGAATGTAGCGGACATACAGATTCAAGGAAAGCTAATTGACTCCACAAGATCCCTAACCAACCAAGAAAGAAAGGCAGGCAGAGGAGAGTTTCAGGATGATAGCCTGACACTGATAGGGAGCATTGGAAAGTAGAAGACAACATGAAAGAGGCAGTAGGAGGAAAGTGCTAATCATGTGCATGGAAAAATTTAAGATGAAAACAAAACCAATCTGCCCAACATGCTGTTAGTATGGCAGGATATCAGGTCGCCATTCTGCACCACTGAGATCAGCAAGTGTTTTGGTTCAGACTAATAGGAACTAAAGCTATGATGTTACTGTGTTTAAGTGGTAAATCGGTAATGTGTAAATGAATTTATTAAGGAATTATGAGTTTATTACTTATGCCACTTAACGCATGCAGTAGTTCTGAGGAATGCATTAGGACTACTCCAGTGCTTAAGTCTAGACATATTTAGTCCTTCCTTGAATCAAGATTTCATAAATCAAGTTTTTACCTAAAGTATTAAAGAAATAAATTGGCCATGTAAATAAATTTGGTACTCATACCCCTAGAATGGAGCTGTTATGCGTTTTCTAAAGTTGGGCAGGCAGGAAAAATCACATTTCGCTGTTAATCATGATATCTAAATGCTTGGAATCTGCTTTGATTGCTACAGGGCAGCAGAATTTCTAGCAGTAAAACCTTGGGATTTCTGCTAAGGTTTTTGCCCCAGGTATAAAATACAGCAGTGAAGAAGTAAATGGTATTGGGCTGACAGTTTCCTAGTTGCAGCTGACAATTATTTTCTGGTGATGTTTAGTTTGTCACAGGGTGCTAAGGTGGTTTTTTGGTAATTCAGTTTCCTAGTGCAGCTTCTTGGCAGAAGTGTTATGGAAGGTAATCCCAGAACTTAATGCTTCAGATCAAAATAAAGCTACGTACGTTAAACTTTCAGCCCACTGCAAGTTCAGTCACAGCACCATAGAATTCTGTATGTTGGCACATCATTAAAAAGCCAAAGCTCTATTCTAGGCCATATCAAGAAAATGATCAAACTGGCCTCTTCGGAAAATAAACTTGTGCCAGGAACAAACTGTCAGTTTGGCATTAGCAAGCTTTCATTTTACACAACTTCATTCGCAGTTGCAATTCTGCATTGTCTATTTGGAATACCTGAAATATCTGTACCAAAATTTATAGACTTTGTCCAGAATTTTTTTTATGTCCAGAGGTACATTAAAACAACAAAGAGATCCCTCAGTCGCTGGTATTTCCCCCCTTTTTTTTAAATAAAGAACAAGTTAGCCACTTCCCCTGCCCCCAGGACAAGCGCTACTGTGTTTCCTCACTTCTCTTTGTCAGTCTCTCAAACATTTATTCCCCAGGAGCCCATTTGTCTTTTATTTATTGTAGAAGCTGAACTCTATTAAAATTATATACAAGCCACGGAGCTGAAAAGCAAACTTTAAGGGTTTGGATAACACCTTACAAAGTTAAGTTGACCTTCTACTAAATCTTTTTGCACAAACACTGCATCCAAATTAATTGTTTGGAGGAACCATCACTGGTTTGTAACAGTCATATTGTTAGAATGAAAGCCTTTTGAAGGTTTGTAGCCGTAATCTGAGCGGTCTTCTATTTAGGTTAAGTTCTTGCTTAAGTAGCAGCAATACTTTGCCATTGTAACTTTTATAGAATTTCAAACTGAAGTGTGAAGCATGGATTAACTAGTTAAAAAAAATTCTACCACCTATTGAGAGATAATGTGATATGAAAATGGTTTAATATTTTTTCATCCAATTTATAGAGATTTTAGGGCTGGATCCAACATGGATATCAGTAGGAACTGTGAACAGTGAAAGCATTACAACCTTGCAGTATAGTAGTTTCTCAGCTTGAACACTGTTATTCCCAGTTGAGGTCCCAGTCCAACGCAGCATACCTATTCAGGATAGAACTTGAACAAGTAGAACACGCAGATTGTTGTTTTATCTTGAATTCAGTCATATGAAGAGCTTATGATGACAGAGTTATAGAAATGAGAGAGGAACCCTTATTAGTATGTCACTTTTAAGCCATAAGAAAACCTTTATTAGGGATTTTCTGCTTTAGATGGCCTGTGTCTCATGAATGTTTAATGAGAGGTGTACATGAGAGGTATTAGTAAAAGAAGAAACTGTACTTTACCTGCAGCTCCACTTAATATGTGGCCTATTTACCTTCAACACCATAATTATTTTCAGAAGATTATCTATATGATTATATAAGATTACAACAATCTGAGGCATTTTCCATTTGATTTTTTTTTCTCTCAGCTTGAACTATTGCTTCGCTGTAGTTCCCCATTACTTTCCTGTAGTTTGCTTACCAAGCAATGAACAAAATACTTCACAAAACACACGCCACTCAACCCTATAACTTACACATCAGACTAGGCTCTTAAATTGTGTAATATCTCATGCTTAGAGTAGAGATTTAAAGAGAGCATCAGAAGGTGCGATTTCATTTATTTTTCTATCAGAGGCTTAGGTGAAGAATCATTTCAAGAGAGAATAATGTTTCTGGGACTCAAAGTTATTCAGGAAGAAGAAGAAGAAAAAATAATCTATTGAACTGAATTGCCCAGGGATATACAAAGATTACTAAATCAAAAGTTCACAAACACTTCAGTACTGCAAGATGTCTATGTCAACTTCATGCTTCTAATTCTCATTAATCCAACTGAAATTGGGTGCCTACATATCTTACGGATCGAAACTCAGTTTTCTGACTGGATAAAGTAAACCCTTGCACTAACATTTATTTTATGAGTAGTCCCACTGATTTTTAACCTTTTGACATTCTGATCTGTCAATATATTTAATCTTTGTCAATTTTCTCCAGGAAAGTTTTACTTGAACATTCAAAATTTTAGCTGGGAAGTGTTTGGGGTTTTATCACAGTTGGTTTCTGTCATTCATGAAGGGATTCAGCTTTCTTTGCCCATTAAAATCAGCAAACGATGCCATGGATTGATCTAAAACATAAAGCACTCTGTAAAGCACACCACAGAAATTCCGGTCACAAGGAATTGCCTGGGATTGCTTTGCTTCACTGCAACAAGTCAAAGGAAAGGTTTTCCTGCAGGGCTCCATCATACAAGACGCTGCTCACCCAGGCTCTAGCTCACAGAAACAGGCACAAAGCCCAGTACCCCCTTAGACACAAGCCTAAAGGACCAGCAGAAGTGCTTGGCCGTTCCTCAGGCTGGGCAGGGCTCAGCCCCCAGCAGATCTGCCTGGTGACAGGAGGGCCAGGACGCAGCCCTGTGCAGGGTGGCCAAACTCCATCTCCCCAGGACCCACCAGGTTCTTGTCCAGTAAAGACATGGCTCCAGTTCCACAAAGATCAGGAATTTTGACAGCAGTAGGATTTGTAATTCCCATAGATACTGGCACAGCTCACAGTAGGCTCTGTAGAAACTGACATTTCATTTTAACATGGCTTTACGAGTAACTAAAGTGAAGGATTTACACCAGCAGGTAGGAGAAACCGAGCTGCGGGCAGTGCCGCTCCCCTATCTCATGGAACGTGCCTAAAGTGGCTCATTCCCCTCCTGCAGGAATTGTCATTCCTCAGGTTGTTTGGCTGGGCTTTTTAAGAGGAAAAGTACCATTTATAAATGAGCTTGAATGAATTAATGATGAAACTTACTGTTCCTACTGCACCAAAACTGAAGTAATTTCTTGCAGGAGCTGTTCATAAGGCATTTAAGAATTAAGATTTAATTATTCCTCTGTAGGTAATGTAATTACGCATTTTCTAAGTTAATTATGCTTTGTATACAAACTATGTTTTTGCATACAATTACTTTTGAAGGAAAGACATGGTTATTTTTACTGCTGCTAATTAGCAGAGTTCTTTGCTCCAGCTCCCACAATGTAATTTTCCCTCTTTATTTTAACATGTAAAGTTAAAACTCTAGAACCTGGAAATTCTCTACAATATTTCTGGGGTTTGTTTCTTTTTCATAAATGCTCCGACTTCATATATTCTTTTCCTATATTTACCTCAGCCTCTCCTTACTGAAGGATCAATTCAAACAAGCTCAATACCAGTATGTCTTGTCCTCGCTGAAGGAGCCCACAGAAACATACTTCTGTGCTACCCAATCAATGCTGAACTTGATTATTTTTTTTGCTGTGAAACCTTATTCCCATGTAGCTAAGATTCGAGGATGCTGCAACCTGCTTGAAAATATCCCAGTGATAAACAGCCAAATTAGTAAACATTCATTGCAAATTATTTGCTCATTTTTACAGAGCATATCACATGCCATGTATAATTGCCATTACACATTATTCTCATGATGTTGATTTTGTGGCTAGATTTTCTTTTTCATCAAGTTTTCCACTCTCTCTCATCTCCTTCCTGTATTATGATGTTATTTCACTAAAATATCTTTTCTCAACCAAATTCCAAATTGGTTTTGTGTGAAACATAATAGCCACTTTCTCCCACTGTCCAAAACAGCTCTTCAAATTAAAAAGAAGCGACAGTCACCAGGATCTAACAGAGGAAGACGTGACAAAGGTAATAATGTTGGGTGGTATTCATAGTGCAGGCAAAGAATAAAGACAAAAACTAGCCAAATAGTCCAAAAACAGAGACTGCAATGAACTGATATAACACAATAACATCACTCTACATATTTGGAAGTGCTAATGAAACCAAGAAGACAAAGTTATATGAGGGAGAGTTTTACATGATATAATGACAAGGCTGTAATAGCTCTATTGGAAGGGGAAGAGGCAAACCTACCAACTCGGTTTCTGCTTAGAAGATCAACAGCTTCCGTAAGTGCTTCTCAGCTTTCACTGGAATTGCTGTTTCACTAGAATTGTCTCCATACATGCATACACAGGGGTTAATTTAAAAAACTTCATGAAACGCACCAAATACCTGCTGCCCTCACAGTTCCCATCTCCTGAAGGCCGAACCTGCCACAACCCTTTCCAAGCAACGACGCGGTCGCAGATAGCAGAGGACAAATCAGAGAGACCACCAAGGAGGTGGTGTAAGCCATCTACATATTTTAGCTCCTTCTCTACAGTCAGATGAAGCAGCCTATTTGGACCAGTAGGAATTACTGGCCCATAAATAAGGATCAGAATATTTGGGTTTAAGCAAATGCTCCAAAATATTAGATGTAACTTCAGAATTAATAGCTGCTACTGAAGCTGCTGTGAATTCTCCATTCACACTCTTGCTCCCTGGTGTATCTGTTCACTGCTGCGGAGCAAGAAATAATTTTGCACAAAGAATGGGGTGGGAGGGGAGTAGTAGGAGAGTATGTAAAAGAACTCCCAAACAGAAAATGCTTCTGTGATGGAAAAAGATCATATCAGTACTTATACTTCCTATTTTCCCCAGATTTCCTCGTTTAATTTCCTACTTGATTTCTTCCCCCCCCACCCCAAAAAAAAAAAAAAAAAAATCTGCTTCAGTGACTGAAACATCATTATTCTGTGCTATTAACAGGTCAGGTCTATGGAGCAGAAATATATTTCCCAACATTTAGATTAATTGGAAAAGTCAGATTTATCACACTGTTATGTCCTTCCCCTCCCTTTGCTTAATATTAGTGCTTAAATAAATTATGTCCTGTTCATACAGAAGCATACCAAAAATTAAGTTTGAATTCTAATTACCTCCCTCTATTTTTTCAAGTAGTGATTTTTTTCTTTGCATGAAGCTCTATTCAAAATGAGAAATAATAACGCATAGTCCCTAAACCTTGGTGTGATAAATGGATTCCACTCCCATAACTTTTCATTATACTTTCTTTGGGAGAATTGAAATTCCACTGGTCAATACTTATCACTCCATAATTTCTTATACTTCTAATCATCTAAACTGGAGAAGAAAAACAATGAAACAATGTCATTCAGGTGACTAATCATAACAAGATAATTATGAATAATGAGCATAATCCACTGCATGAAATTTGCTTCAGCAATTACTGTGATATTTTTATACATTTTATAGCTTGCTCACAATCACAACTGGTCAAAATGCACCAGTAAGGTACAGAGACAAAGGCAAAAGTCTAACAGAAATTAATTTAAGGTCTTTGTGTACAGTTCTCTTATACTGTATGATAAGAATTCTACCTAAAAAGTTGGAAGTGAGCAATATGAAATTACAAAAGACCATTTCAGAGATCCTGCAACTGAACTGTGACAGATGTGAGGCTCTGGAACCATGGACTATCCAAACCTTTTACACTGAGATACACAGACGCAACGGTAAATCACTGCTGCAATAAAGAGATGCTATATGCTCCTTTCTGGACTTCCTTCCTATCTGCATTGCTCACTCAATGGAAGATGAGGAGTACTTAACCCAGGTACTAAAGGTATATCCAAGGAAGAAAATCTACATGAATTCCCAACTCTGAAAAGGTCTCGGTAATTTACCAGTTGGCATTTTATTTCTCTGTGAGAATGTAGCAGGTAACACTAACTAGGTAGAAGAAATTGTATGAACTCTTCCAAGAAGTGGTATTAATATTCAACTGAAGAACCCAAAGTTGTACATTTATTGCTGGAAGCCAATCATGACAATGTGCCTGAACTGCTTTAGACGCACTAGTGCATTCACTGGGAATGGGGAGACCACCAATCAACCAGAGTCTAAAATGGTTATAGACCTGGGAAGAGGTCTGAATCAGATTCTCTGAAACACTCCTCTATTAGTAATGTTGCCTTACCTTATGAGCACTACCACTGCTGTGTCCTTTGTACCTCTCGTCTCGAAATTCCTTTCTTCCTCATTTTAAGTTTGAGGTGATGGAAGTGACCTAAGCAGAAGTCCCAGAGGGTGTTTGTCTGGATTTCATTTTCCTGGGAGACATGCTATGGGTCTCCATACTGACACGGACAGTGTAGTTCATCTCAATGGATTCAGCTGCTGGATGATTTTGAGCACAGAGTATAGAGACCTAACATCATTCATCTTTTTTATGCCCCTAAATTAAGTCACTGGGTAGCCAAAGAAAATAGAAACACAGCACTTGCTAACCCTCATGGGAGGAAAAAAAAGCAGCACAATATTCTTTCTACTTTATGTTATAGCACATTGTATTGTTTTATCTTTTCAAGAGTAATGTTCATTGCATTGGAACATGTCTAGTAGTAAACAGTTTAGCAGTTATCAGATGTCTCAGTTTTACTCCAGCATTTAACCAATACCTAATGCCTTAATGTTTTGTATATTCGGGACCATACACACCATTCCCTTCCAATTCAGAAAGCGCTTATAAATATCTATGCCTTATAACATGTTTCCAGGCAATCATTAGCATAAGCTACTACTGGCAATTTTTTTCTTTGCATTCTCAGTGGCTCTGTCTTATCATGCACCTGACAGGAAAAAGAACAGATACTTATTTTCAGTTTCACGTATGAATATTTGAAGGGCAAGGGTTGCAAGCACATATATTCGATGCATCAAAATGAGAATACACTAACAAGAGAATATCAGAGATTTTAATGTTGTCTCCAACATAAGCATTCAGCGTGCTCCATCACAAGTAAACTACTCTTGATGTTCCTGTTAAAAGCAAGAGAAAACTGGAAAACCCTCACAGTTCTCCTAGTTGAAGTACCGTTTTGACACGTTGGTCACGCAGTGCAGTGCTGCTCGATGCATCATTAGCAGAATAAGGTTCAAACACATTCTTCTCTCCCTCCCTTAAGTACGCTTGTCTGTGTTGTCATTTTAGCTTTATCTTACAAAACATAGACTGAATGTGAGAGCGGGACCTTACAGACTGTGAACCCACTTTTTCTGAGACACACACATGTTAAAAATCATTTCTGAGCTTGTGGAGTCTTGGCAGCTTAGCTTTCCCAGTTCAATTACTGTTTATTAATACCACCTTCTCTAAAAACTCAAAACAGCAAGCACATTGTTACTCGGCAAAGTGTGGCAGAAAGCAGGTGCATCCTCTAATATATAATTTACAAAGCCGATTACACTCTGCACATTAGTAAGGGGGATGGGAAGCTCCTGGTAACTACACCTGGCTTCACAGGGATTATTAAGAATTACCTCCTGTGAGTTCTTTCTGGTTTTGACGATCTCTGCGTTGATTCACACAGGTCTACTTCTATACTACAGAATCTGATTTCCAGATCCAAAGCCAGATAAATGTCACAATCTGTTAAGCCATTTCTGTTTTCATTACTTTTGCTACTTTTTATTTGTGAAAAGGAAAAGTTACCGATCATCACTACGCTAGTTGCTTTCCTACCATTTCAAGCAAATGATATGCTTTGTTACGATTTCATTGTCCCTTTAGGATAATAAATAGACAGTCACAGCAGGGAAATAAATGTCTTTTTGGAAGCAGTGAATTTGACATTCCTAGCCACCCAGGAAGTTAATTTTATAGGTTTAACTGGAAGTGCTACGGTGCTGATGAAAAAAGGCATCCAAGCAGTAGCACCCAAGGGTCAGAGGGATTAAGTGACAAACACTGCTCATTTAGCCATCCTGAGGCAAGCTGCCCAGGTCAAAGACTGCAAGCTCACTTGACTGAAAGTCAGCCCTGCAGGTACTGCATCGGCTCTGCAAGCATGTGAGATGGCACCACAATAGGAGAGCTGAAACTGTTAACAGTAAGTTCATGATTCATCATAACACAAAACAAGAACCCACAAAAAAACCCAGGACATAGGCATTCTTCCACTGCAGCAATCAAGGTGTCAGGCATCCTGAAAGAACTTAACAAATAAATAAAATTGAGTTGTCTATTATCCAGTGACAGTGGTTGTTGTGTTTTGTAACTCAAGACTGTTGCCTCTGAGGTGTACTAGGCAGTACCAAGCTTGCCTAATTTACCCTGACCTTGTAGGATCCTGGTCTGACCTCTGCCTAACAGAGAGGGATCGTATGGCTCTACCTCTAAGAGGTGCTTTTTGAGGAGATTTCAGGCAAATCTGAATACCGGCCACACTTTGAAACACAGCACAAGGTGTCCTGTAACAGAAGCGGGCTGTAGACACCCGCAGTCCACTTCCATGTGTGCAAAGCCCCATCTTCCACTCCAAATCTTGGGAGGAAGTAGACAAGAACAGGGTGAGGAGGTGGTCATTTTGTTTTATAACATGGCAAGAGGAATAAAGAGGGAAGAGTTTCTTTTGCTCAGCTCCTCGGAAGAAAGCTTATGGACACAGCCTCCTTTAAGGACTCCAGGCTGCAAATCCAACTTTAAAGAGGTAGAGATCCTACAGGTATAGATCCTAGACCCCTCAGAAAGCACCTAGAAGATAGCAGCTGTCTCATAATACCATTTCTTTAAAATTATTCTCTAGTTCCACCCCCACCCCCCTTTTTCTTTTTCCCCCTCTGTGAAGGGTCTCAGGCACCTCAGTTACATAGCTGTAGAGTCTACTCTATAGCCAAGTATCTGAAATGCAGGCACTGCAGCAGATAGTGCTTACTTGTCTATGTTTGATTGACAATAGCCTTTGATCGCTTCCCAACCAATCCGAATCATTTACAGCCTTTCCTGACCTTCATTTAAGTATATGTAAATTTTATGCATTATCCACCCTACCTAAATCACAGGTATAATGAAAAGCTTAAGTGTTGGCAGAGTACTCTGAGCTCCACCACAGAAGAGTTTCATGTAAGAGAAAAACATCCATATTTAGGGCTTTAAATAGTTTCACAAAATGAAAGCTACCCTAAATCTCAGATGCAAAGTGTATCATGCGGGTACGGAGACTGTTAAAGGAAAGGATAAAGTGTCTTCGCTGGAATTGGCATTTGTACCTGTGTTTAGAAAGACTTCTCATGATGTAACAGAGCGGGTGGGAAAGTCTCCAGGAATCTATCCACTGACTGTATAGAAGCGTCAGCAATCTCTTCCACTGACATATCATTTATTCCCAGCCTATCCACACATCACCGGCAAAAACTCTTGTGCTGAAAGCCAGACCCAAGGGAAGCAAAAGAAAGAGCAATTAATTCTCAAGAACTTCCTCAAACTGCCTCCAGTAGATCCATCAGAGCTCCCTGCTCCAGCTGTCTACGTTTGAGGCAGACACAGTAAAAGAGGCTCCGGCTGCACAACCTTTCTCTTAATAACCCTCACTCCCTCTCAGCTGGCTAGCAAAGCATTTCTCTGGCTCTCCCCATCACAGTTATTCACAACCACACACCAGATGGGAAGCTCTAAAGAGAAACAGAAAATTAATTCAGCTTTCTTGATGAAGCAACACAAAGAAAATACTCCTGAAGGACCCAGCCTTTTCTCCAGGCTCCCACTGCAAGGAAATGTACAATTTCCACACAGATATTACAGGGCAGAAAGTTATATAGCTCACCCCCCACCATGTTTTATTCCTGGGGAGCTTACGGTACCTGAAATGCTTGTTGCAGCTTATTGCTACCTACTGACTTCTCCTGGACCAAATGACTTGGCACTTTAAACACACAAAAAAGTCTTCTCTGATGCAGAAGTTTGTGCTGGAACTTTCACCAGGCAGAGATTATCGAATACTGGCCTGTTACGCACTGTTATAAAACAAAAATATTAGCCCCTGGGCTAACACACTAGAGATTCCACTCTTGTGTTTTGGCCATTCTACTCCCTTTTTGTTCATGGCTATCTAAGCATGCTCGGTGCAAAAGGCTAAAGAATAAAGCAAAGACAACAAAGAATCTGTCCTCAAGACATCCGCTCTCCTCTTTTCTCACCTATTTTCACAAGTCTCCATAACTGTAAAATCCCTCTTTGTATTCCTGAATCGATGAATGAATAAATAAGAAGATATATTTAAGGGCTGAGAGGACACAGCTCTGCATAAAAGAAGTCACACAGCAGTGACAGGGGAAGGAATGAAAGATATGCAGATCATTAGAATAAGCAGAATTCTGATGATAGGAAACAGTAAAACCTTGAGTTTGGATTTGAAGGAAACTTATCAGGGAGACGAAGGGGGCTTCAGAATAAGAGCATCATGTTCAGCAGTGGAGGCAATGCTGCCTGGTGGATTCTATAATGAGTGTGTAATTAAGCAAGAGGAATTTCTGACCTACATTCAGAACCCTGGGCAAGGGACTTCAATTCTCAGTGCTCTAATTTCCACATATTGGTCACTGTCCGCACGCAGTGTTTGCACAGTAGGACAGACAGGCTGCGGTGGATTTTCAGGGTGACACCAAAAGATAAATAATAGGTGGTAATATTATTAGATGAGAAAGCATTCAAACTCTTAAAAAGTGATGATAAGAAGAATAACTATATATTGCAAGAATATTCAGGCTCAGCTGGATGCTTCATTATTGCTTTGCTCTATCTTTACTAGATCAAGAAAAAAAAAGCTACTTAGGGAAATGAACCATTGTAAAACAAAAGACAAGGGTAGACCCTGGAAAGCAAAGCAAAGGGTATTTTTGACATGACGCAGAGCTCTCAGCACAAAACTAGAATTTCTCACTTTCTCACTCCAAATCTGTACTTCATTATCCAACTAATTCTGTAAATCACTTAAAAGGAAAGATATGCTACATGAGAAACAATAAAACAATTGGGACGAAAATCTGGAATAAGTTTTGTTTCTTTCTATCTTTACTTATGCATCCTAAATGTTTACTTTCAGAAAAGACACAGAAATAAAAATAAAGCAGAAACACAGCACAGGGAGTAAGCGCGTATATTCCTAATTATGAAATTGTATTTTATTCCCAAGGCAGCTGACTTTTCAGTATATTTAATAAAAGGAAATCAAGCAAATGGTTTCAGCTGCTAATGAGAGCTCCTGGGAAATTAAAAATCACAAAAGAAACAAATTCCCATGTATAGACAAAATAGAGAAGCTGTAATTATGGCTAAACAGTTGACAGATTATAAAGTAATACTTTGGCACAAAGTTGCAAGAGAATTTCTAGCATTAAGACATCCTTTGGAGACTCACCCAGCACTATTTATCCCTGTTCATTTTCTGACTTCCACTTTAAATTGTCTGTTTTGAACTAAGAGGTTTTTCAGTGGTAAAAAAAACATAGCCCAGGATGAAAGAACATTACAGTTTGACTTGTTGAAGGATTTCTACCTATTGTAAAGCTTGTTTTTGAGATTCTTGCTCACGCCAAGCCATTAGCCCAAAGGTGTTCCCGCTGAAGGTAATGGGGGGAGAGAATGTCGGGATCTGCTCTGGTGTGCCAGCTGAAGGTCAGCTTCTGAGGCACTACAGGAGTTTAAAGCAATATAAAATAGCAACTCTTTCTACTACGTCACTCTTGACTTGAAATTGTATGCCTCTGGTGATTTTTTGTTCTGTTTTGGTTTTTTTAATTGGACATCCACAGGCGTGACCACTGGGAGACTATAAAAGTAGATCCATTCCTTTTTTTCTTGTCTCTCCAAAGGAAAACAAACCCAGACTTTCACGAAAAGTTACAGGTTTCCTGAAATGTTTTGCTTCACTTCCTAGCAAGGATTTCAGTACTTAGTATCCAGCTTCAGGAGTCTGAAATAAAACCTGAGCACATTTAACATTTTGCAAATTAAACGCAGCATCTAATTAAAGCTTTCTGGTGCACTTTTGAATTTAGCAATATTTCTTTTTCCCTAGCATGAAAAGCATATTTCTTCTACTACGTTCTGACAGCAACCCTCCTGACAGCAGTAAGGAACACAATTAGTTTACAGTGCCAGGAAATGTTTGTCTCCACCATAACTAGATTATTCTCACTGTAAGAAACCTGACTGCTCTTATTTATGTATGTGTACATACACACACAGAAACACACACACACACTTCAGAACGCCTTCTTAATAGCCTATATTATCCTGCAGCTCGTAATTTTATTTCAATTTCATGGCAATTTTTCCTAAACACTTTCAGATTTTAGCTTTCTCATTCTTCCTGGAACAAAGCATGATACAATTTCTCTTAACTTTCTGCTTCTTGCACTTCTGTATCCAACTTCCCTGCCCTTTCTCTGATAACGCTCTTTTACCTACTCCCATAACTAAACACAACCTCTGGGTACACAATAATTTCTCCCGAACACTTTCACTTCTTTCTGCACTTTCAGCCTACTAGTGACTTGCAGAGTGTGTCTCCAAGTCCTAGCCTATCTCTTCCTATATGTGGCCTGAAATTCAAAGGTCTGCCTTATTATTTTCCGACATTACTCTCTCAGCCTTAGCTTGAAGGCCCAATTAGATCAGTCACTTTTCCTAAGTGACCATCACTCTCAAATCTTGTTGCTCTGTTGCTCAGGACCAACCATGAAACAACACTTAATCTTCCTCCTTTAGTTACTGTGCAATGAAAGCAGCTTCTCATAGTATGGCTAGACCAGTGAGGAGCAGCAGTGAGTATGTCTCTCACCTGCCTCTTTGCTTTTGGCCTTTTAGACTGAGGTAGAAATTTAATTTCCCATCGCCAGTTCTTTGCACTCACTGTAACTCTTCACATGGAGTGATGCAGAACATAAAGTCCGAACTCCGTTCAGATCAGCAGAACTAGAGAGACAGATCTGCACTTTAGCCAAACTTAATACACATCCCACCCCAGAGACCACAACCATCTCGGGACTGAAGTGAACTACTATCAATTTGATGCACCGATTACTTCCAGTCCCAAGCATAAATCCCACAAGGATACTTGGAGTAATCTCTAGAACTTCATGGGAAGAAGCACATAAAGGGAGAACATTTATATTCTTTCTAAAAATTTAGGAATTAAGACAGGTCTCCCTGAGTTTGGGTCCAAGTATTAAGTTAATAAAACTTCATTTTCCTTTCAGGCAGATTGTCAGTTAACTCATTTGTTTTGCACAGGACAGAATGAGTATTTTTGTTTTGTGACGTGTCTCTTGTTTAAGACCTGATTGGTCCTACACTTAAACCTGCCTCTGCTAACTTAGAGGGACAGACTGCAGAAAAGCAACAGATCAGTAAATATCTGTGTTTTCTTACTCATTACGCAACGGACAACTAAGTGTCTGGGGACATAGGGCACGGGATAAGTACTGTGCTTTTAGCCCCCTACTTTGCTTCCACTTGTCTCCCTTGTTCCTCAGTTCCTCTCCTCCCCCAGAATGCCTGGAGCAGTAAAAGCTTCACTGCCTCAGGACACAGTCTGGTTTTACTCGGAGAAGGTTACTTAGCTCACCCTACTCTGTAAGTGAAACTAAACACAAAATAAAACCCTCTAGGCAGCTCTCATATTACAAATTGCCTTACCTTCCTTTCACCTTCAACTCATTAACAGTGCTAACTGATGGAAGGAACACTTTTTCTCCCAAAGAAGGCAAGGTCTTGAATCAACCACTGTTGTATTTCTGCTGTTTCTTTTTCCCTTCCTGTGACCTTACGCTACTGCTGCCATGCATCAGTCATCATTATCCACTGTGGCTTTTTGCAATGTTCTTGAACAAAGTCACTCTTGTTCCCTTTACCATTTCATCCCGTAGCAATGATAGTCGCGTGGGGTCTGGCCTGGACGCCACAGCACAACAAGAGACGTTGTTTCAAATGTCCTAAAACGTGCCTTTTTCAGGCCGGGTCTTCAAACCCTTCCTTAAAGAAAGGGACACATTTGTGATGATGTGACATCAGTATATCTTTGAAAAATGGGTATTTCTCATTCCCTGGTAATATCTGTAAGATATCTGAAAACTATTTAAAGGCCTTAAAAAAAAAAAAGTAATTAACAAAAATAAAGCATGTATCACGTCTTATACTCATGAGAGCAACAGACCTATGGTTTCCTAGCCAAAAGAGCTCCCTCATGTACATTTTAAATCAAGAGACTGGGTTTGGTACCTGGGAAGATATCATTATCCAAGATAAAATACAGAGACAAGTACATATCAGCATGAATTTAATCGGAAAAGCTTGCAGATTTACCTCCTGTTATTCACAGAATCATTATGAAACTCCAGAGAATTAGGAATAAGCCTACTTCTATTCAAAATACAGCAGAGTGGAAATGTTCCTTTTAAGTCATTTCACACAGAGAAATAATTTATCATCCAAAAGACGTTATGATTTTGGAAGCAGCAATAACATATGGTTTATTCTTCTTACCTGATCTGCTGCCTATGCTCCATTTCCCAAGCTGTTTATATTTTAGCCCTATGTCTTGCTTTGTAAAAGATCTGACAGAGCACTGTAGACCTGCCAGCGATTCAGGAATTAAGCAAAAAAATATTTCTGATCAAAAGGAAAGAACACGATATAGAGGTTTTTTTTTCTTTTCTAATCGATATCTTTATTATTGCATTGCTACTTCTGTGCCTGGATTTCAACTGCCTTCAAAATAAGGCCAGGTACCAAAATGGGAAACTCAGAAACACTTTGCATAGGCTGGCTCCAGAGCAAGGAGGAGGAGTGGAAAAATGGGTGCAGAAATACATAAGCAGCCTATACATGAACCTGCTCACGCCCAGCTTTTTTTGTACGCACATCTAGGCTGTTCTAGCCCTGTATTGCTAAATCCCTGATTTAATCACAACCCCACATTCCACCTGTTCCTAAGCAAGTCCCCACACTGACACTTACTGAAATAAATTCAAGACTGAATCCAAATTTCCTGAATCAATGAGGCTTTGATTCTGCTGTGCAAATGATTAAGTTACTGGGGTGGGAAGGGAGAGACAAAGCAAGACAGAGGAAAAAAGAAAAAAATAGCAACTGCTGAGCTATTATAACTAGTAAAGGAGCCACATTCTGTTTTTGGCAGCACTGGATATAACGGGAGCGTGCAGATATTCTCAGGAGAGAAAAGGGGAATACTTCATGCATCATGAGATCTATTTTGCACTTCTCAAAACTGTCAGAAAGCATCTAAGCAAGTTGGAAAGCTCTGGACTTCTAAAGTAATAAAAAGACCCAAACGCACCTTGGGCTAGGGAAATGAAAACTAAGGGTTACAAAGGTTTTTAGAGTAAATTAAGCTCTACTTAAATCTTTTGGATCACCCAATTTGAAATCTGTTTCTCTGAAAATTTTTGCCTATTGGTGGAAGAAAGAGAAATGCAAGGACTCTTCCTTTAAAAGAGATCAACGTTACTCAGGTGGGCTCAAGGTAGGAGAGACAACCAGACTTAGAACTGCTCCTAGAAACCTGCAGGAAAGGTTACTAAAAGATTTCTGCAAAAGCAGCATTTAGAAATAGATATGTTTTATAAAGAGACTTTTGGAGATTTTTCTTTCCATCAGTTTAGACTCCTTTAGTAAAACAATTATTGTACAAGCAAGTCTATACAAAAGCTCAGAGTATCTTTCTGCTTCCTTTACTTTTTGCTATCTTCACTTTCAATTTTACCATCTAATGACTCTTCACAAACAAACAGGAGTGAATATGGAACTGCTGCAAGAGGAAAGAAACAGGTTTTCTTGCTCATGTACTGAGGATTTGGAAAGGCAGGCACGTACCAGGGTGGTAAGAACGGTTGGATACAGATAGCTCGATTTTAATTGTGCTTCAGCACTTCCATTTTTGGCTAAAGCCAGACATTCGAACACGTGCAAATGTAGAACAGAATGGTTAAAAATTATCTTCTCCAGAAAATAAATAAAAAACCAAATTTATTTTAAATTCTAAGAATGAAAGTTGTGGTTGGGGCATGTGGCAACAGTCAGGAGATTTAAGAGTTAATTTTGGAAGAACTCCCTGCATTAGATTCACTGGACATCAAAGCACTAACAGAAAGCTGAACTGCAGTTAAGGGTATAACAGTTAACGCACCAGTTGTCAGATTATAAACCAAGCTAAGCACATGTAAAATAAAGCATCAACCGTGTACACATGATAATGGAAATAATCACAGGATTAAGTGCAATTAGCTCTAAATCCAACAAAAAAACTCCAATCTGCTAATGATAGTGTAATAATTTTCAGTCTGAGTCCCATACACTCATAAAAAAAACCCAACACAGCTGGCGAGAAATGTTTTTAAGTGTCCAGAATTTAAGGAAAAAAATATAACTATCTTAGGGGAAATTACTTACTAATGTCTTTCCTAGTGGCACCATCTAGACTGTGCTCATTAGAATATGTTCTAATATGTTCAAGCAAAATTAATATTATAAAGTTCTGTCCTCTTAATTCCTGCTTTCTTCATCTCTCACGATTTCTACAGCTAGCGAAGCAAAGCGATTCAATTCCTTGACGCAGTTTGAAAGGACATGAGCGATAAACACAGTACAATAAAAAGCCAAGAGCTGACATGAGCTGAACTGCGTAAAGGGTTCAGCAAACATGGGGCATTGCCTCCAATTACCAGTAGATATTTCTGCAACGGCAACACCCTCAGACTGCCGTTGGCACTGGAGAGCCATTGTCCCAGGTGCTGCACAAATACCGAATGATACACGCAACCATTAACGAGTAAAAGGTTTTGGTTTTGCATTTTCCCAGATGGAAAATACTTACCAGATAAGAGGTAGAACAACTGAAAGGGACTTTTGGACTTTCCTGGAGCAAAACCACGGCTATTCCCGTATGACTATTGGTGATCCCAGACAAGAATTTTTCAGATGCCTTCTCTGAGCATCATGGGCTTTTAAAGCTCAGAAGCTGACTTCTTAATAGTCAGTCATACGCTACTTTTCTCCTTCCTGGTTATCCTCAACAACAACTGTCACCATTCCCATTTTAATTATTTGTTCAAATCTCTCTGTCTCTATTAGCTTTAATCATCTCAGAGGACACCTTTCTAATTGAGAGACTCCAAAGCATAAATAAATGTAATATATTCATATTTACTGTTAATATACTGCCCTAAGACTTTTATCAGTTAATTACAAATAACATAGAACATAATAGACATTGCAAGTTAATGATGGATTAACTTCTTTGTCTGAGTATAGGAACTGGTTTATAGGCATCGGTCTTTCAGAACTTGGAACATGTAACATTCCTATTAATTATAAAAATATATCCCCAGTGTGATCTGCAGATAGCCTGTAGAAGTAATTTCAGTGCACATAAGAAACATGTATGTAAACGAACAACAGATCAACTGATTTTTTTTTCCCTTGCTAAATATATGCAATCCAGAGAGAAAGATAGAGTAAAAACAAGAAAAACAAAGCTTAAGCAGGTGATAGGTTGAGTTCAGCTTTCTACTGTCCTAGGAAAACTGAAAAAAACCAGATAGTATCTGGACATTTTATTGCACCATCCAGCATCCTCAGGTGATTCTCTTAGGGACTAAAGAAATTCAGCTTCCAGAGAAGGAGCTAGGGACCATATGCTTATGGTACCCAAATACAGAAAGCCCAAACACTCCAAATAATAAAAGCAATAGTTAGGGCAACATTCTGTCCTTTCTGTTCACAGTAAGTGGCACCACAAGTGGTAAAGGAATAGGTAGAAATTATATTACACAAGAAAATTCAGTACTGCATGGCACCCTTTCCAGGTAATTATTTTGTCTTCAAATAATGACTTTAAGTGGTATAACCCTACACGCCAGCTTGCACATACATGCACTTTCTATTTTAAAACAAAATACATCACTGTAATTCAAACTGTTCTGTAATACCAAGTAACACTGCCTCAACAACATACAAACACGGGCAGAGATCAGAGATCAACACATGGAAAACTATCTTTGTAACTGTCAGGACAGAATTTCTTTGAGTCCCTTCTATGATCATTCTTTCTAATTTGCTAAGGACTTTTTGGTGTTCTCACGGAGGATTCTCAGTCCCTGAACAGTGTCGAACGCTCAGCAGCTGACCTCCCAACAGACCGCCCAGATCCTTGCTGATTATTCTCCACACCCGGTGCATCAAGTTCTTTCTCCTAGGAGAGGCTTTTCCTTCTTCTCCCATATCACCGTCTTCTTGGCTGTTTTAAGAGAATCTTCCCTTTTTAAGGTTTGTGAGCATTCCGATGTGCAAGGCTGCACAATGCTGTAGGTCTGTTTACTTTAATTTTCTCTTAACTGCGCGGCTTCATTAAAAGCAAACAGAAATCCAAGCCTGATTAAACCCAAAGGAAATTTCCACTTTGCTTCTCTGTGCTTTGCACTGAGGTCCCCAAGACTGATGCTAGTCCCTTCCTCAGTCTCTTTTTGGTAGAGTTTTCTTTAAGGGTTAGTATTGTAAAAGGGGTCTAATTCTTAACTATGCCAACTTTTACATCATGCTGCTGCACGCCTTTTTCTCAACATTCATGTAGTTAAAGCTGTTAAGTCAAAATTGTATATTATTTCTTTTATAATGACAGGGTATGCACATAATATGCAAAACCTGTGAGGTACCAGCCACTGTTTACCTCTTTCATCTAGAAGAAATCACCTTATTCACTTCAAAAGAACAGTTTTCAAGCTTGATGCCTTGAACCGAGCAGCTGATGAAATGAATGTATTTAATACTAATGGCTTCAACTAACTGAGCAACCAGTGTGGTGTTTAGCCTTCTTAATGTGTTTCTATATCAGATGTCACTAATGGAATTTAGTGGATTTAATTCTCTCCTGCTTAAAAGCTTTTATTTATAATAGGTTTTCTGGGTATTAATGTTGTAAATTTAAATTATAGTAATTAGGGAAGTTTACTTTAATGTCCCATAAGTTCTATTGCTGTTTTTAATAATGCAACTACTTTTCAAAGGCTTTTTCCCCCCCACCCAATGCAAAGGAGTGCAAGAACAAAGCCTGGTCTTGCCCAATGACTACCCAGAAACTTTCTCTGTATAATTAAGGCATGAAGTAAGATGGGAAAATAAGCTATCCAAATCTATTACGTATCTGTCAAATACCACAGGACGATATTTTTCTGAAATTCAAAGGTTACGCAAGGCAGTGAGGAACCCCTTGTCATCCTTTGTTTGGCAGGTGCAAACAACCTGGGTGACTTGTTAGAACTTGAAAGAATTAAAGAGTTGAGGAACTGGCCAGTGGAGAATAACACCACAGTAGGGAAGCTTAAATATTAGACCCCTAGGGAAATTATTTGAGAATATCAACACTTATTGAAATGGAGCATTTATCAAAGGCAAATACATGTGCTCTTTACAAATTTCTGATTCACAGAGAATTTATCTGTACATTGTCCTCAGAGGGACCTACAGTTTCAAAGCAGCATGTTGAGAAGTTGATAACAACAGAAACCAGACCAAAGAAAGCATCATGCCCCTCCACTCCCCTATTCTTACTGGGCTACAGAAAGACATAAGCTTTTCTTAATTTAACTGAAACACCCACAGTAATGTTCTGCTCTATATAGGCTTAAAAATGACACTTAAATACATTTCCATCTTCTGATCTGTTTCAATTTCTTAACACAAATCTCAGCACCTGTTTTTGTGTGTCTTTCAAAGTCACTTTCTTTGCAACAACATCCCTGTGTGAAAGGACATAGGGTTAATTTAAATTCTCTTACTTCAGTTTTTCTTGACAAAGAGAATGTTTCTCATTACAAGCATTATATTTAGCAAGTATTCCAAGAAGTGGAGACTGCATTAAAACAGAGTAGCAAAGAAACATAGCTGAACTGTATCCTTGAATCATTTCTCTACATCTAAGGAAACATCCAGAGAATCCAGCTTTGAAATCCATAGAGGCATATGAACAAGAATGTTTTTACCTGAGGAACATTGTTGTGCAGGCATTTCAACCTTCTCCTGTGCTAAGAAACAACTCAACTAAGCGCTTAGGAGCTTTATAGAAGGATAGTGGATGACAAAGGGGCTACCTGAATTTTGTATGACCTCTAATGGCTCACTCCTGCTTCACAGTACCATCCATGCAGGGCACCACAACTTCTTAGCAGCTGCTCTTTATTAACCAGCAAACTCAGTGCCAATTAACTAATCACCTTAACACACTAACCTATGAGCTAATTACCCCACCAGCCGAACAACTGCCACAGGTCTCATGTTAACACCAACAAACAGCGGCTTCACCCCAGCACGTACGCACAGCTCTCACTCTCATGTTGCATAAAATCACATACAGTAAAAATAGGTGACTTCTTCTAGTGAGCACCTTATCACCACCTCCTCTGAGCCCTGTTTGTGTGTTCGTTTTGTGTGCAAAATTATCTCTTGAATTAAAGGTCCAGAAATGAGGTTATTAAGATTAATCTTTTGTTACCCTAGGAGTGTTAGCAGCACAGGGATACCCACGCAGCTTCTCCAATCTCCGTAAGCTCTTGACATATTGAGTTCACCTCAGCATTAGCAGCAGTTGCTCTTGTTGGCAGTTCCCTTCTCTGTCAGCTTTGAGATCAGAATTCTCCTTTCCTAGTTGAAAAAACAGACAGATTTCAGCAGGGTTTCCTCACCAGGCTTTGGCCCGCACGGTGATTAACAAGAAATGATGTGATATCATCTCCTAAACGAGACTGAATGTGAATTTTTGCGATGGGCCTGACGGAAGTAACAACATATATTCTAGTTTTACAGACATCTAGATGATTAATCTCAAATCAGGCCAACAAAGAAGTACATGTGGGCAAACTGCAGGAAGATTAGAATTTGTATTTTTGAAGGACATCTAGATAGGCACTGGATTAAAATGAAGCCAGTTATCGGTCTCTTCCGCTGCTCCCAGATCCAGATTTGTTATTCTACCATGACATCTACAAAAGATAATATTTCATGATATGCTTTCTGCTGCAGTATGATTACTTTTTGTGCATGATCAGTAAGCGAGATGAGACAGACTCATTCTCATTGTGGTGACCAGCTGGGGGCCTGGCTTTCCCATAACACCAGCAGGACTCTCTGCTATGTGTTGGAGAACTCAGTGACTGAGCTTAGAAACATTAATGCTTTGGCTAGGAAACACTGGAGGACAATCCTTATTCAAGAGATACTCTTTGCTGCTGTTTTTCAAGGATGCAGGTACTGCTCAGGTTTGACAGGCAGCCAAAACACAGGGGGAGGTAAAGAGTGAGAATAACAGACTGCGAAAAATCGTTTATAAACAGATATAACTCAATGAACGCAGACATGACTACGGAAAACTCCTGTGGTATCACTGATGGGTAATAAGGAAGCATGCCAGCACAGATACGGTGTCTTATCGTGTGATAAGACAAGATCTTGCTCTTTACGCTTACACAGATGACTGAAAAACATCTTTTGCACTGCTTCAAGTAATTTGGCAATAACCTTGATGAGGCTTAGCTGGTGAAGTCAGTTGTATTGGAAGAAAGCATTGGTACTGATGATCCTTGTCTTCTGTAATTTTGTTTAATCAAACATAATACAGTGGCAAAAATTAACCTCTGGCTAAAACGGGGCATAAAATAAAGTTCAGATTCGCATAAGCTTTCTTCACAGGGGTGGTTTCACCCACAGAGACGATTATAGCGTTCTGTTTTTGGAAAGGGATAAGGAATTTATAGCCTAACAAATCTCCCTTCCCATAATTCCCACTCCCTAATTCATCGGGAGCTTGATCTTCCTTATTGTCCCCTGCACAGCACCGCACTTCACACACAGGGAACACCAGTTCCCCCCCAAGGAGGTTCTAGCAGCACAAACCTCCAAAAGCCCCTACTCTGCAGCCACCCGAGGAAGCGAAAAGGGAGGAGTTAACGCTGCCGGGGAGCAGGTCTATCCTATAGCTTCCAACAGGAAAGCACAAAAGCTGATTTCTGTGTATGCAAAGAGCATTGACAAAATTGCCTTTTAGGGAATGTGCTGCTGAATGTAATTGAGAGCATCACGCAGAGAAGTAAAGCCTACCATATGGCAAAAATCAGAAGACTCATGGGCTGTTCCCATATAAGAAAACAGCCTTTAGGCACAGGTAACAAAACCAACATGGGGCAAAACCAAGCAGAAGCAGAAAGGAAAACAAGCTGTAAGTTGGAAGATGCTCTTCAAGTATGCACAGCAAGGAATCAAAGGAGGAAAATGAGTTATCAGTCACCACAGAATGGCAGCTTTTAGCCTAGGCAAACCCCCCCCCCCCAAACAATTCACTATTGACTTACTAAATTAAAATCCTTTTCTCTGACAGCTCAAGAGATTTATATGAAACAAAAGAAACAAACAAAAAACCACCTAAGGAAAAACTCCAGTTGTTTATTTAGTGTGTTTGTGATAGCTTGTAATTGAAATGAGTTTCCTTGTCAGCTCTGTGGTAGCAATCTCGTCCTGGTATTCATCAAGCTAACAGAGTGAAAATACCTGGTGAGGAAGACTTCTATTACTGCAGTACTGCAATACTAACCATCGTGGTGAACTACCTATGCTATCCAATCACAAATGTCCCCGCGTGATTAGATGCCCAGCTCTCTTACATCAACGCTTTCTGGAACGTTTCCACCCAAAGGTGGAAAGCAATCCCCTTCATCAGATGCAATCGTACGCAATGCACAGCAGATATATTACCAAGGATGAAGAAACTGTATCCCAGACAAGATCTACCGTAAACGTCAATTCATTTCCCAAATGCCACTGATGTAATACATCTACAAATACTAGGCAGAGAATAGGCAAGTTATTTATCGTGTGAGTATGCTCTTTTTTCTGGTGAACACACTTTTTTTTTGCTTTAATATAAGTGTCATGGACACCTATGCATATTACCCCTATATTTAAATGATTATGTTCAAAATGTTATATTATTGCTACAGTAAACAGCTTTTTGTTTAGCTCATTACTAAGTTTTTGTATATGTGGAAAAACTCTGAGCCCCACTGTTCATATGTCATGAAGCTTTAATTAAGTAAGGAGTTGCCACCTCAGCTACACTTTTCCTGCACGTTCCTTCTGTAGTGAGAGGAGGCAGACATCTCCAGAAGGTGAGTAATCCCATCCAGTCTTTAGATACTTGAGATGGGTGATATGAATTTCCCTCTGGACCATCCTGTATCTCTGAAGTCCCTGTAGAGAAATCACGAGTCTCCTCATGTAGACTACTTTGGCACAGCTAGTATTGCTTCTATCATCACTATTTACATGGGTCTGCAAGTCACAGGGCTCATCACAACTGCAGTATTTGCATGACCAAGGGCATTTCTTCTGACATGTTTGTGTTTTTTTAAGAGCAACATCTTTGAAAACAACATATCCTCTACTCTTCTTAAACAAAACACTTCCTTCTTAATCTTTACTATTTATACTGTGAGCAAAATGATTTAAATATTGCAAAATGCTTCTTTTACAGAAATAGCTGTACGAAGATTTTCAAAACAAAATGGATATCTGATATTTATTGTAGGGCCTATATATATATGTATATATATAATGTATTAATGCTTCAGCAGGCTGGCATGTTAGTTATGCAACAGTATATTGACGATAACGCAAAATGCCCCAGTATGCAGGGAGTATAAATAACAAGCTACTAGTTTGATCTCAATAAAAATAAACTGAAAAATATAGAACTCTGTCATTTTGCTCCTGCATATGTGTGTATGTCTTATTTTTCTAACTACCTTCCTTTTTACTCCTCTCAGCCACATCCAGATTATTCACTTGTCAGCACAAACAAAAAGCAAGTGCAAGTCTGAGCAATTAGACGTTACAGGTTTCCTGTGAATGCAGCTAAACCAAGTATATGTTTATATCTGTGTGAAAATTGATTAGATACACGCAGTTATGACTTAACTAAAGTTAGCTAGAAATACATACTATTTTATTTAAAGTTACCTACTAAGCTAAAGGGGAAAAGTGTATCACTTTATCCAGAAAACTAAGCTCGTTGTCGAAAAGATTACTTTTGATGATTTTAAAATAATTTAGCTTGCAAAGTAATTTGTTGGCTTAATACTCTCCTTTCCTTTAGAAAAGTGCTTTATTTCTGGTTTTAGTGGGGTTAATAAAGTTTACCTGAATGATTTGAAGCCTCTTCAAGAGGAGTTCAGGTTTAAGGGTCTAGAGCTATAACGTTTTTGAATTAAATTCTCCTTACTCCCTAAATGAAAATACTGATCTAAACATTCAAAACACTAGCTGTTGTCTGCCCATCAATTTTTCTCTCCCAGTCTTCCTGGAAAAATCAAGCTTATTTCTACTAGACCATGCATAATACCATTTTCAGAAACAAATTGGAAAGTTAATAGGAATGTGCAAATGTTAAACTGCATGTACTGATGGGGAAAAAAAAAAAAAACACTGATAAAATGGCCGGTTTGTAGCTGTCTTTTTGCCAGCTCGAATAAACAATAACTTCTTTGTAATCTTCATAATTTCACTTTACTGTGTTCTTAGAAAAATGGAATTCTTGGCAGCGTGCAATTCAGTCATAACACGCCATTTCAAACGCCCAGCAAGGCAGTCTTTGAAGCCTCCCAAGTAAGCAAAGGATTACACATTCACATAGATCATACTGCTCCATTTTCATCAGTCAAAACGATGAGAAAAGAAATGGTTAGCCTCTTAAATATGGCTCAGTGCATTTTTCTTTTCATTAGGCTTTGAAGTTATCTGTAACAGCGCTTGCCACCCTCCCTATGAGAAACTCAGAACATATGCATTCATCACGCTCAGAGCTAGAAATCAAGATAGAGTAAATACAATGTCATGAAGAAAGCAGCAAGCTGCCAGAACATAAAAGGTGTTTATGTTCTTTCATAGAAAAGCT
The DNA here is from genome assembly GCA_013400335.1 of Eurystomus gularis. Taxonomy (NCBI): domain Eukaryota; kingdom Metazoa; phylum Chordata; class Aves; order Coraciiformes; family Coraciidae; genus Eurystomus; species Eurystomus gularis. The sequence continues at coordinate 242,760 of VZZY01000740.1, read as the reverse complement.
GATATTGTGTTATTTTGATCCATTATCCCATAGAGCACAATCAAATTCAGTAGTACTGGAATAGCTGGTGCTGGAAGTGTTCAAAGCAAAACAGAACTGTAATTAAGGAAGAGGAAAGTGATTATCAGCAGCATACCAGCTACCTTAGAAAATGCTGCTTCCAGGTGCCAGATTCCACTCAGAATCAAAACCAGATCCAGTTCAATACTGAACTCCTCTTATTTCCTAGGCACCAGCTGGAAGACTGTTGGTAGGAAAGAGGATTTGAAATTTCAAGTTGCATATTTTGCTGACGGTGTTTTGAATGGATTTGTACTGCTATATAACTATTGAGAAAATTTTTGTTATTACTTCAAGGTCGGAGCAAAGTTCATTAGAACTTAGGAATAAATAACTATTGTAATATCTAATGTTTTAATATTTTCTATAACTGCATAATTGCGTTCCTCAAAAAAACACAAGAGGGACAATATTGTCTGCAATTATTTTATGTGATTACTTTTCAGAAAAAAAAAAATTGATCAAAAATGTCCTTTCATATTGCCATAGCAAATGAAATGTGGTTATTGCAAGTGTCTCCTTCCCTCAGCTGCACTCAGTGTTTGTGTACTGCATACACAACTAGCTAGCATTTATTGAACAGAATTTGCCCAAGACAGATACTAATGTGTCTGTATCTTTATGACATTTTCTACAGGTAGGAGCTATAATAGCAAATTATAACAGACAATTGGAAAAGAGCTGCCAAACACTGTGCCCCGGAGCTGCTGTAGAACAGCAAGCCGCAATAAACTGAGGTACCATCAAATACTGACCTGAGGCCCTTAACTATACATACTACAGCATGAGCACTGCCAGAGTTTTGACCCAAATTTAAGAATAATTGTGTCAAATCAACACTACATTTGACAATAGATCGGAGAAATATCTGGAACAGGGAATTAATTAATCGTGTTCCTGTAGAGAGAAATAATGCACGACCCAGTGAACTTCTCGGTCTTTCTTTTCTTCATTGTCCCCTCCAAAAACCTTAAATGTTGACTCTATTCATTACTTTCATAACTCCAGTTGTCCATTTCAGTACTCTACTAAGTATAATTATGTTAACCACATGAATGTAAGAAGAAATCTTTAACTGGTCTGTGCTTTTATGGACTGCTCTGGCTCAACACTGACTCACTAATCGACCACTAATTCCTCCTCATTTTTTGTTTTGTTGGCTTATATGCATTTATCTTCCATCAGCTGATTGCACCTTTGGTAGGAAATGCTTTGCTATATGATTTAAAATTACAGATGTTATGCTGGACTCAAAGTAGTCCAGTAATGCAAGCACACTGCAAAACCAAAATCCTCTAACTCTTCGCTGTAGCCATCGATACCTTTCCCTCCATGAAAATCAAAGTCAAGTCCCCTTGGGAGAAGAGAGAGCAGGTCAATTTAGAACTTCATTTTCTTGTTCTGCGAGCATGGCCCGTTGCACAAACCTCACCTTCTCCTATGGAAATTGTTCAGGTTTTTGGAGCTCTTTCTGGACAGAAAAGTTAACCAGAAAGTAACAGCGACAGTAAAATTCTCCTTGTTCTGATTGAGGTACACTGAAATCCCATTTCATATGTCACTTTTAGGTCACCACTGAGATCAATATGGGCTTCCTAATTTTATGCTGCTGGATGTCACTGTTAGATTAATAATACATATTAGACAAGGTCAGCTGTGGTCAATATTCTCTTGATTGTTTCCCTCTTTAAACTCAGGGCTAAAGCAGACACCCTATCCTACACTTTTTTCTCTCACTTTTTTCATTTTATAGAAGCTCCCCAAACTGAACTACCCATCTTTCTATCATTTGCCTCCTTTTTATTCCTGCCTTGCCCCATTCCCATTTTTCTTTGGGAATATTTGAAAAATGGGAAAAGAACATGTGTAAGGAGAAACAAGCACAGCTTGGAAACATCGCTATGTACAAGATAGGAAAAATATTTCAGGCTTATTGCAGAAAAATAAGAGTCTGGGGTTTGTATATTTTACATTTTTATGTATATATTTTTAATGAAAAAGATCTGTTAAATGTGTTTATTCTTTTTTCAGACATTACTTCTGCACAGCACTCAAAAAAATTCATGACACCCACACAAAACATTGGTTCATCCTCACCCATTTTAAGTGCGTAACTATCATGATCCACTAATACTTTAAAAATATCTTAATCACCCTATATTCCTTCACTATTTTCCACTTTTTTCACTTTCCTGACTTCTGTCATAAAGAACTAGCAACATTACAAAGGTATTAAGGACTGTTTTTGTAGCTTTACTTTAAGCAATAAATTTTAAGTTAGCTTATAACTTGTCTCTAAAAAGAGATTTGTGACCTTATTTCCATTAATCCATACTGCAGATGATTTCCATAAGAAACTCAAGTATACTTTGAGTTACCTCTTCCTAAATTAAACATTGATTTTTTTTTTTTCTTACAGTCTTAACTTTGTTCCTTCTTAAATTTATTTTTTAAATAAGAAGGAATCCATTTTCTACTAACTGAAAAGCACACATGACATATCACAGCTTTGAATATCATTTTTTCCTGAAGCTTGGCGTTTTTCAGGATCCACAGTTGCATTCAAGGATAGTCAATGTTTTTTATGAACTTTCATTTAAAAATATTTTTAAGGAATGTCACTCGTTGTCATTCTGATTAATTTTATTTTCACGCTAGAAGTCTAAAGTAGTTAATGAACTTTTATTTTGCATCTATGCCAAAAAACAGATCCTCAGTTAAGATCGATTTTTTGGCGATTTCATAGAATCATTAAGGTTGGAAAAGACCTCTAAGATCATCAAGTCCAGCCATCAACCCAACACTACCACGACCACTAGCAAGCTGAATTTACAGCAAGCTGAAAGATCTAGCCCTCATATTTCAACTATTCTTTTTAAATTAAAAAAAAAAGTATTTTTGTAGCATTTCTATGAATGTAGATTCTACACACAAAATGAATATACTGCCTAGATTGTGCAGTCGTCTTGTTTTGAGCCTTCCCTAAAAATAACCCAATTCTGTCAATGTAAAACCAGCAGCAGGCAGAAGATTGTCCCTCTTTTTCTCAAGTGAGACTCCCCTTATCTTTAATACCGAGGGCAGATACTTTACTATTTAGAAAAATCCTTTGTGACATGTGAATATGATAGGCTTATCACACAGTCCAAAGCTCTCTCTTTTAACCACGTGGGGCTCATTCATTTCCATATGCCACATAAACCCCTCTCCTACTGGGTAAATTAGGAGTTCCTAAAACCGCTGTATTATTGATACCAGAATAATAATGTGGAGCCATTTGCATAACTCATATAACACGGTTTTATCCTGTAAGTTACGTGTCACTGAAATGTCTAGCTCCAAAGCTGCAGTCAGGGACGCCCATCAGTTCTGATGGTGAATCTTGGCTCCCTTGACACCAGGGATGCTGTTACTTCTCTCAAATGGCCTTTCAGTTGGGAGGCAATGTTTATGTATGCAGAATGTTTACATTTCAGTGCAAAAAAAAGTGTAGTCATGCATTTACTACCATTGGAAGTTCTCATTGAGGGCTCCGTGATATATCTAGCCCTCCTTTTAAACTCTTAATATGTATCTACAGATGCTTAGCCTTTTCCAGAAAAGCAGGGCTTCATCTCCCATCATGGTTACCTGGGAAGACAAACTCCATAACTCCTAAAGTCCCTCCTTCCCCCGGCTTTTATTACTGAGCACGGCACCGTATGGTATGAGATATGCCTTAGATCAGCTGGGGTCAGCTCTCCTGGCTGTGTCCCCTCCCAGCTTCTCGTGCACCTCCAGCCCACTCCCTGGCCGGGCAGTCTGACAAGCAGAAAGGCCCTTGAAGCTGTCTAAGCGCTGCTCAGCAATAGCTGAGCCATGTTATATTCCCAACACTGTTTTGGTCACAAATCCAAAACATAGCACCACACAACAATGGTCATTCGTATTAAACCATTATCTGACTTAATGCATTAATAACATGTCTGCGATACCAAACACAAATCTATTTGCTGCTTAACAAACATCTATGCATCACTAGATGTTTTAATATGAGTGATAAATGCTATATCAGTGCTACACAGAAGACGGTCCTAGTAAACTGAATTTAATAGTCAAGCCATGATGAAGGGAATTACACTGATGGTTCCATTGCTCCAAGCCAATTAGTGGCAAATTCCAAATTACTTGGAAACATCTTCCAAGTCATAAAGATGCCTCTTCCTATAGACCCATTACTTGCATTTGCAGTTCAGGGTTTGTCGGTTTTGGGGGGTTTGTTTTTGGGTGTGGTTTTTTGGTTTGCTTTTAAATTTCAATAAATGAAGAGAGTGAACTACATTTAAGAAGATCAAGAAGAGTCCTCAGCCACATTGGTGTTGTGACCTACAGAAGGTATTCATGACCCATCAGTACACCCAGCAAGGATGGGGAATCTTGGATCAGCTCTTCTCATATCTATGGCATGTAAAAGAGGTCTAGCTGAGGGACATCAACATCACTAGCAAGGAACCTAGCTGGTGAGCCATGTTAAATAGATTGCTCAATTATATTGCCATGTTTGTCAAGTACTTGGGACAAGTAGATGACACCAAGACCAGTGAGGCAAGATTATAAATTCCCTGAATCAGAATAAAGCAACCTATGTCTCTCAGGAGCCAGGGATCTCATCTCCCTAGCACTTCACTGGCTAAACGACTTGGGCTAATCACATGAGAGTAAGAAGGCTGCACACATCAAAGCTAAATTCTGTGAGGTCTAGGTAAACAGCGTTTCCCAGTTATCTGCAGGGCTGCACTTGCTCCGTGTCCCAACAGACACGGCTTCCCACCGCAGACCCAGGAAAAATCATTTCAGCTGTAACCGGCACCTTGCCGATCGCTATAGATAATTTTCTGAACTGTTAATACATCCCTTTAATACATTGCCTCTGTTCTAGTACATGCCTTGCTTCTGCTTAAGGAGATCTATGTTCTGCGGAATATTTACTTGCCAACGTAAAGAAGGATTTACTGAAACAAACATCAGTTAGTTCTTTTGTCTGCTTAATGCAGCTAATACAGAACATTGGAATACACTGACTTAATTTGCACTTGACAAAATACAAATATGTATGATTATGTTTAATGGTATTGTGTTGCTAATCAGCGTATTCAAGATGGCTGCAAGCATATTATAATAAACTCCCATTTATTATGGATGTGCATGAACTGTACTAAGTCAATACATTGCCTAATTGTGTAGGCAGGAACTAATCTTCCCTGTTATTACACATGTTGCTAAAGTTTACTATGATAGAAATAGCTTTTGCTTTGAATCTTTCTGTAATATGATAGATTAACAAAGCACTGCAACCCCATGAAAGACAGCAATACGCTGGGATTAATCTGCTAAACCAATATTTTTTCTTGTATTAGAAAACTGCTGTAGGAACATTTAAATACCTCGTTTCATCTGAGTATCAGAATGCTGTGGTAGTCACTCGTCTTTTCTGCATCTGTCAGATCTGTACTCTTAGCAAATATCAATTCATTTTTAACAAAACCCTAACTGCAGCAATTAGTGTTCTAAAGATAAGAGTATTACATTCCTCAGGAGAAGCTGAGGCATACTGTGTTAACTTGTTTGTCTGTCTCCGTATAGGGACATTTGCCTTTAATTAAGTAGATAAGATACGTTTTAATGAACTCTTTCTAAAATATGAAAGTTGTGGTTCCATTTTAAAAACAGCAAATTTGATCCTCAGAGCATCCTCAGCAGTGTTTTTTAGTTCAGATGCTGCAATGACTTCTCATCTTAAGTGACAACCTTTATATAATCTGCTTATTTACTCTGAAACATTAGTCCATGAGAGTAATTTCATCCCTTTTCAGAAAGCGAACGTAAGCTCCACATGTCAGCTAAGTCTCAAGCCTGCGTTCACGGATGTACATAAATTTAGAGTTGACTTTTGGCAGCAGAGGAAACATAACCTATATTCTGTGGAGGCAAATAAAGTATAGTTAGTGCACTGTCACTTCTGTCCTAAAAGTAACAGCTCTTGATTCTCAGCACAACTACTCAGTTTGAATGCAGCACTGAACTAATTCCAGTTCCAGAGTGATTTAATCAGTGCTACTTATAGAATCACATGCCGTAATGTGTGACACGTACAGTATGGACATTCCCTCTGCTGCCAAACTAACACCAAAAAGAAATCCCCAACCCTAAATGCTGAGAGAGAAAAGAAAGAAATCTGATGAAAACTGTGACAGGATATGTCTGTGGACACAAACTTCCATTGCATAGGGTGGAGGATGTTACTTTAAACAGAGGAACTGAAAACAAAACAAATGCTGTTACTGTGGTCACAGGGGGGAGGTATCTGACACCTGAGTGCAGTCCTGGAGAACTAGGGATGCTCCAAGCAGAGGAAGGACCATTTGTTAAATGCAAGGTCCCAGCTCACAAGTGGAGCTGCCAAGAAAAAGACCTCTCATTGGCATGAGAGGAACATAGGCACGCAAAGAGAAAGAAGGCAGCTAGCCAGACATTGGGAGATGAAACAAAATGTAGGTTCTTCGGTGCCAGCAATGCAGAGAACACGAGTGGGATGGAAGGAGAGTAGTTATTGATAGGACTTAAGCAGGGGACAAACTGTATGTCCCAATGCTGCAACTGCCTGAGGGAGAAGCAGCAGTGCACAACATTATTTAGGCAACAGAGGCATCCAGTCAAGAGAAAAAACATTTATGGTATGAGTCAAGTAAATCTAATGAGTTGAAGTACTTTAACTTCAGGACAAAGCCACTCCTCCCCTTGCTGTGTTGTGAGAGGAACAACCAACTTCATTCCAGCTGGATTCCAGCAGCACAGATAAAATGCACCAGAAGACAGGTTCTATGACAAGTCCTCATTATCTCCAGCAAAATCAGTTGGAAGCTTGTCAGAAAAGTCACATTATTAATGCAAAAATATTCTAAAAAAAAGCCACCAAGAGATGTCAACGCTTGTTGTTTACTCTGACACACTGGAGTGTCATCTATAGTTATGCCATTGGAAAGCACAACCTAGAAACTGGGTGTCACACGCCAGCTTAGTTTTGATGTGACAAAAGAGTGAACACAGACACTATTAGCTCTGTCTAGTGTTCTCATTAACTTCAAAGGCAACTTTAAATCCACAGAGATCCATATGTATAGGCCACAGAACTATTAAAATGCAGAATTTCATGACTTCTGATAGACTTACCGGAGGTAAATCCAGCAAACCTACAAAGCAGTGAGCGCTCCATGCTATTTATTCCATTTAAAACGGATTAAATCAGGCAGACCGATGAAATAAAAACCTTCTAACGTTACAGGGATATGTGCAAATCCAAAACTACTGAGAAGAAAAAGAAACCCCAGCCTGCCATGGACAACTGCAGACATATTAGCAGCTTCAACCTGCCCACTGCTTTGTGGTCAAGAACGAGGTTTTGCCTGTTGAATGGCAGGTTCCTCCCAGAAGTCATCAGTGGCTGCAAACGTCACATCATCCAGAATATCTTGCAAAGGGTAGCAGGACAAGAAAAAAAAAAACAAAGTATTGTTTATCAACATGGTATCTCATTTTTGTATTTCAGATGGGTCTGTCAACCTTTGAATTTGCCCAGCTATCTAAGGGGCAGACTGAAATTCTGGGCTCTGCCACCGTCTCTAGACAAGCAAACGAACAAAGTAGGAAGTCACAGGAGGAGATGATTTTCTATCAAGACAGTGATGTGGAAAAAGCCAATTTCCCTGAAAGAGACTGTGGAAAACAGAGCAGGTTTGTGCTGAAGCATCATGAGAGAATGAAACTTCACATCTGAAGACAGAGAAAGGTCAGAGACAAATGAAGGTTTAATGTCTTTTGGCAGGTCTGATCACACTTCAAAAGTGGAAGGTGTGTAATGCCTCAGAGATGCCGTTTTTCCCCCACACTTCATAAATAACCCAAGCACACCGCTCAGCCTAGCCGTGGCTCACCTCTTCAGGATGATTTTACCAGCAGGGTGGCTAGTAAAGGCCCTTAGCAAGGCGCTCGGCCTCTCACGGGGCTGCGAGATGTCTTCTGCCTTCCTGATTAAGTGCTCACACACAGCCCACCTTGAAAGTTTCCACTCACATTTTTAAATGAAAAGCCCAGCAAATACCGATCAGTTTTAATATTAGACACCTAAATAGAATAGTAGGAGACAAAGAGAATTGGCTTATAGCCAGTCTATCCGTTCCAGTATGCCAGAGGGGACAAATGGAGGTCACCTGCCCTGTCTCTTGCCACCTTACAGGACATTCTGACCATATTGAAGAAGGACAAATCGTTTTAAGAAAAAAGAAACAAGACGACAACAGCCGATATTTTGGTTTAAATATTTGTGCCTAAATATTTGCTTTTACAACCAGCTGACATTAAGTTACTACGTTTTGCCTTGAAAGAATTACCCTTTTCCCATGAAACAGGATTATTTTTAATTACTTACAGCACCTTCTTTTGCATGATTACTTATTTGTAGCAATCTTAATTTAAGTTTACTCAAAGCCAGGAAAAAAATTTAAAATTTATTCAGAGATTTGCACGGTGTAAATTTTTCCAAAACTAGAAATTACACATTTGTTGACTCTATTCGAAGCAATGAACTTGTAACCCTCTTTAATGTGGAAAACAAAACACGGATGGAAGGACCTGTGAGTGCAGCTTGACTGATGCATCAGTCTAAATATACCATCTCTAAATAAAGAGGTAGAAATAAAGATTACTGCTATGGAACGTATTTATGGTCACTTTTCTCCAGCACATTTGAATACAGCTACAGAACAGACATTAACAACAACTAAGGAGAATTCTGATTCATGGATAACCACTACCAGCTGGACTCACGTGAAAGTATTTTAGTTGTATTAAAAATACAGGCAACTACAAAAGTATTTTCTGTTTCCTTGTAAAAAAATAATCACAAAGTAATGGGGTACTCTTAGATTTCAAGTAGTTAGCCTACTAAAAAATAATTTGCCTCCATCTACTAAACAACTTCCTCTTTGAACACTATAGCAGCTGGAAGACTTTCAAGGTCTCGAAATTTACTTAACTTAGGTGTTTGATTGTAAGCAAAAATAGCCTAGTGAAGCCAGTAGATATTTTTTATCTACACTCACATGTTATAATTGTGGTCATAAGTTCCATAGGAGAAAACGAGACAGTCATCAGAACCTTTGAAGTTTGTCTTCACAGTCTTTCTGCATCAGCAAAAATAAAAAATGAGGGACTTTAATTTGCATTTTAATTTGTTGTTTTGAATTCAGTAGGACATTTGAGTATGCAAAGATGACCTCTCTCTTTTTTCCTGTGTATTTTATGAGTGACAGAACTTACACTGTGTTACTGCAGTCACATAGTTATGAGTCAATTTTTAAAACAACTTAAATGTATTCTCTTTTTTTTTCTTTTGAAGGCTCCAAAATACAATTAAATAATTCTTGCTTTGAAAATTCAATTAGAAGTTTTAAGCCAGCTTAAATAATTGGATCTGTCAGAGGAGTTAAATGGAGTCTGGGGTACACCTAGAAATTCCATTAGTCCAGTCAAAGAACTTAACCCTTACCAGGTTCTTGCAGGGACTGCTACTTCAAAAGACGATCTTTAAAGCATGTTGTCCTACAACAGAGCAACACAAGGCCTCTGCCATGGTCAAAAGGGACCTGTGAATCCATAGTTATCTTCCCTGCTTCTGCCAGTGACAAGGAAAGCCAGGTGGGAGGAGAACACCTGGGACCAAACTCCTGCGAGAACTTGCGTACGCAAAATATTGCACGTTTGAGCCATAAAAATCACTCTTCCAAAACATGGGACAATGAGGTGCACTGTGTAGTCTATAAGGGACAGAGGACAATATCTGCTGTATTTCCACAGTTCTTGTGACATTTGAGAAGCTTCAGGAAATTTTGTTACAAATTAGACGTAACGATTGCTTCACTCATTACTGAAATGTCCAGGAACAAGCATTTCTACTGGGGTAAAGGGCAAAAGCCTTTTAGCAATGCGCAACACAACAGTTTAGGAGAAAAATGAGGAATATCTTTTCTAACAGAAACTAGAAAGGAATTTTTAAGTAGGTAGAATGTAATTATCCGATTGAAATTAAGCCATGACATTGCAGCTTTCACCTCTACTCTTGATCAGTTAAATGACTGCATGTGGTCAGGACCTCAGTTTTATATCTCACTCAGAAGCATGGTGGGAAGGGATGTCAACTCAGCATTTAAAAATCCCATTTGTTTTACATGCAGCTTGGGAATATTTTTAAGCTTTTACTATTTATTGATTTGTTCTTAATACTCAGGGAGAAAGAAGGAGAGTTTCCACAAAAAGGACTACAGGTACAAAATACCTAAATGGTCTCTCTACACAGGAAAAATAACACTGGCAAGAAGAATGCAAAGTATTCGTGTGCTAAAAATATGTAAAAAATACTCAAGGAATAAAAAAAACCCTGAAATTGGAGACCTTGGTGGTTACTCACTCAGTAGGAGATATGTGTTCATATTTGACGTATATATATCCACAATATAAATGGAAAGGATTTTCACTAGGGCACACATATATGTGTGTAGGTTTTAGTAAAAATAAAATATAGAAATAGTGAGCCTCTTCCCCACTGAATAAGCTTCATCACAGTGACCCTACCAGTTATTGCCTTCAACTTCAGGCTTTATCTATAATCTAACTTGGAAGACTCCCATGTTCCTGTAACATGAAGGATAGGAATCTGAGTACTCAGAGCATGGAACAGTGTAGAGCAAAGCTGAAATCTTCATATTAACTGTGCTCCACATTAACTACTAAAAAGTTATTTCCAGCAGCAGCATGAATAGCCATAAATGAACACAACATACAGCACAAATAAACTGGAACACCTTCACAACTTGTGCATCATACTTCCTACTAAGGCACACGCAGCCTTCACATTTGCTTTGATCTTAACAGGGAGTCTAAGCTCGGTGTCCTGAAGCACTAGTTGGTCCTGAGACCTGAAACTAGACGTCTCCTCTAGCTACCCTGACCTGTTTGTCCAGCCCCACTAGTAAGATGGATCAGTCACATCATGCTCTGACAATTAAACATCAGGATCTGGAATGCCAACTAATGTTTTTATCTTACCTCTTTCAAGCATCATATAAAAAAGTGTCCCCAAGTAAGGATATTCAATATCTAAGCATCTAAGATCAGTGGTCAAAAAGCAGACCAAGTGCTCTCCCATCTCCACCACTTTGAGCCTATTGCATATAGTAAGTTTGTTAGTGAAAATACGGACTTGGATTTCCTCCTTGTTCTTAAGAGAACTGACTAAAAATGATCTCAGCAGCTCTCAACTTCTGCTGAAGAGGCAAGATCATGAAAGTGAAACACAGCAACAGTCTCCATTAATCTTTCACACTATTCCATGCTTCATCCTTTGCTTCTGCCTCACTAATCCCTCTGTTCCCAGAGGTGATGAGTCAGCCAGGTTTGCTTTCTTTTTGAAAAACTGCTCCACTTCTGACTAACCAAGCGTCAGACTCTTATTCCAATCTTTAGACAGTGTGCACAGGAAATTTCATCCTATTTTCAGCAGAAATAGCTACGTGGACATAAGAAATACACTTACATCAGCATTAGAGCTCTGATTGGAAGCTCATGTGGAAGCAAACCTCTCCTTTTACTTCCTTTGATGGGGTTTTCTGTCTCCATAGCTCAGTCTCAGAGTACACAGGTTTGATTCCTTTTGGATGTAACTACACTGGAAGGTGTGCTCTAGTGTGCATATTTAGCTCCCAAATACTTCAAGTCACTATTTTCCAAAGTAACTTCCAGGCAGATAACACAGGATTGGTCTTTCAAATTTCATTTCTGTCTTTAGCTCTGACAGATATCAATTTTCATTGTCTAATATTGTAATGAAAGTCACTTGTAATTAGCTTAAGTTCTCAAAATGGCTACAATTTTAGTTTCTTTTCAGTCTACACTCTCCTCCTTACCTCACAGCATGTTTGCATGATGAAAAAAAATGCATTTGAAATAAAATCACATCCTTTTAAATGAAGGATTGTTCTCTCTGGAACAAGAGCGGCAAAGTCACGCAGTGATTATTGCCATGAAACAACGCTGTTTACAAGAAACAGTGTGACAGTTTGTGAGTGTATATATATATGCACATATTAAGACGGTAACTTTTTAAACAGAGTAACAGTCCCTCCAAAAAACCTTTTAGCAATGTCTTCTAAGAGCTAGCTGCCTTCTTAAAAAATAGTAAAATATTTTTTTCAGCGTTGCCTTGGCCATATGCTTTTGTATTTTCTTCTCCAGCAAGTGATAGGTTGGAATTGGGGATCCAAAGATGCAGTATTTGACATTTAGTACAACTTAGGAATTAAAAAGAATGTTTCTAAACCAAAACTCTTTGGATAAAACAAATCTCCCCCTTCTATGCAAATTAAATGAAAAACCAAATATCTTCCCTAACCTCACTGCTTTCCAAAATTATTTTCCCTATTTTTATACCGAAGAATAGTACATATGCTTCTCAAAGTCCCTTTTTGTATTACAGCTGTAGCAATGCCTGTCAGATCTATTCTGTGTGATCTAGGTGACGGTGGTCTCGTATCCAGAGCGGATCTGAAGTCTAGGTAATGCTGTCCAAGCTCTGATTTCTGTGAATGGTAGGACAAGGGGCAAACCTGTCTGTTTGCAGTGCTCCGAGAGCCTAATTGTAGGTACACAGGTTTGAAAACTGGAGTCATATGGTCTGTCTTGCTGTCTCAGCAGGAGGTGACACTTCACTAGTTTAAAAACACAAAGATACTGAGGTCTGACTTAATATAAACATCTGTTAAACTACTACATGCCAGGTGCTATATGAATTTTCAGCCTTCCACATTTCATCCCTGAACCAAGAAAGATCATTGAAGTCTCCATTAATGATTTCATTTTGTGTATACAACCAAAACAACGTTCAAAAGAAGCCTATTGTTGCCTGTGTCCACAGTACAAAAAAAATCCCTTTCCATAAACCAGCTCCAGATTTTTTCAGCTCAAAATTTCTAAACCAAGATTGGACAGTGTTGCAGCTTTCAAGGAATAGGATCTTTGTGGTACCAAGTCAGGGATGGGTATCTTTAGCAAGCTGTTGGGTGCACCACTGGGGGCAAGGAGCTGCCTGATGACAGACAAGCAGCAGAGGTAGTGCCTTGGAAGGGTGCGGAGCGAGCCAAGCAGGACAGGGGCTAATCCATCTTGAATTACACCCAGCTTCCTTGCAAAAACAGCTTCTTGGGTTTGGCAGAGGAGTGGTTGTTTCAACCCACCCACCCATGAGAGAACTCAGGAATGAGTAACCATAGTGTGGACAACCAAAGTGATGCAGCCACAGAATGAACGAGGACACCATGGGTTACTCAATAGCATTCTATTAGTGGTCATTGTACATGTCTACCTTCCTTCCACAAAAGTCCTCCACACTCTGATTTCCGAAGCTGCCCAGCCACTTTGGCTTTGCCTTACCAGCTACATAGGAAACTCAGAAGCCTTTTACAAAGGAAGATGCTCACATCACACATCTGATGTATGCTGCATTTACATCTGCTTCAGACAGTTCCAGCTTTTAAGAACCCAACACTCTCTTAATAAAAGGATCTGGACAGTTTCATCCATCTAAAGATAATTGTATTTCAAGACAAAGCACATTTCCTCACATTTGCCTCACAAAAATGCCACTTTATATTGTTGCTTGGCTCCCCTCCACTGACTTCAGGCACAGCACTGTTTCTGCCCTTTAAATGTACTAATTACTTATTGCTGTAATTACAGCACACTAGTTTAAAGGTTTTATCATTATTTTGGACAGATGAACATGCTGTTGTAAGAGCACTTCAGAGCCTTTTGTTTCAAGTTTCCATCGTTAATCAGGCCACTGTTTCTCTGAAAACACAATATTTACACTCCTGATAACAATGTGTGTATTACAGGCATCTGTGTTCATAAACGACATAAAATACAGGTAAACCAGCGGTCACTGAGTACATAATACATCTTTCTTAAGTACTGGGAGAATTATATACTTGATGAATCTCTTTTTTTTCCTGTCATGGCATAAAGACAGAGAGGAGCAGGGTTTGCAGTAGGGCCAGTCAATGCATTGCTCATCCTGCTCGGACACCTCACTTTACTTTCACCAAAGCAGACGGAACATTACCCAAAAGGTCTGTGCACACGTGCTGTGGCCCAGCACACAGACAGATATTTAAAGCTCTGGACATTTGGCAGAGTGTGTGTGGGGAGGGACACCCCTATGGCCCTCTGCCCAGTTCAGCCTGTCACAGCAGACTTCCAGCTCCTAAGCCTAAGCAGCAGCTGCACAAGCATCTTTCCATGGCAAGCACCCTTCTCCTAGGCAAACGCCACCATCCAGCCTTGCTGTGGCCCCAGTTGCTCTAAGTTTTGTATGCAGGTACATTATGCTCAGAGAGAGGGAAGGAAAGCAAGATGATAATTCTTGCAATTAAGCACTCTTCGGTAACAGGCTAAATATTTTTATTATGTTCCACACAGCTTGTCACATGGATTTATTACAATCTCTCATGTTTGCCTTTTGAAGTAACAACTTGTATGCTAGCTTTTAGGCAGATGAGCAGCTCTGGGACACAAAGTCCTCTGCCAGGTCCCTTCTGCCTGGCAGCAAGCAGAGCAGCTCAGATAACATTTTGCCACCAGCAGAGACCTGAGCTCCTACAGAAGTTTTATTTACAATTTCCAGCAGTGTGAATTACGGGCAGACGCCAGGTAATCTTTATTTAATGTTGTCTATCTAGATGCCTATTTTCATCAGCTGATCTGTCATAGCCAATATTTGCAATTAAGAACACAAGGGTAGCTCGGCCTGTGTATGGAGGAGAAAAAAAAAAAAAGAAATTTCTAAATCTCTGAGCTGGGCAGGAATAAGCACAATCCCTGCATTCATGGATCCCAAAATCAGTAAGCGTAAATTGACCACAACTGAAACAAGCCTCTCCACTGCATATAGCAAGAAGTTGGATAATGGTCTTCTACTAACCAGCGCCATAGTAAGGGCTGATCTCCTGCAGCACGTGCTGCAGCCTGAAGGGTCTTATAGAGAACATGTTTCCTCAGAAAGAATAACCAGAGCAATAACAGTTATGACAGAAATTAAGTATTTGGAAATTAGCTATATTTTTTACCAGTTTGTGAAATACTCGTTGGGTTCTCATTAATAGCTACGCAACGTGATTTGGTTAGTGGCACCTATTTTTTCTGATTCAAAAGACTATGGTTTAATAAAACAATCACTTTTTTGTTGATAAAGGCCAAGCTGACATAACTTGGGTTGTTGGGTTTTTTTGTAAAAAAATGTATCATTTTTAAAGCTTCTTTGAAAACTTTAAAGTGAGGGCATTTCTCACCTTTATCAGATGAAATGCTGGGCTGCTTTATTCATAGTCTCTCTAAGCCCATCCTAGAGAAGTCCATCCTTCCATTCTTTTCACAGGCCAGCCAGCTAAGCAATTGCAGATTTTGACCTTTCCATTCAAGCAAGAGTCCATTCCAGAAGTATTATCTCCTTCATATACTACAAAAATAATGAGTGTGATTAGTCACTGAAAAACTTACTGACACCTTCTCTCAGGGCTTTTATTCTTTACAAATGCGCCTCAAAACAGCATTCAGCTTTATGCAAGTACTCACTGGTAAGTACTAAGCTTTATCTGGCTTCAATATATGGGCCAAATTCCACCTATAATAGCCTCCAACTGTGGATTTCACTAGGGTCTTCTGCAAGTCATAAGCTTATGAATTACCTTCCTCTTGGCCATCCTACAGAACTACTGTTTCTGCTATCGGAAGATGCTGAGCAGAACCACCAGGCAAAAAGGGTTCAGGATCCATGCATCTTCTTACAGCTTCTGTTTCAGCACTTCAACAGCCAGAACTCCTCCACAAAACCAAGGGGTTTTGTTTCATAATGGAAATGAATGGCTCTCCCACTTAGGTTAGGTCCATCAAAGAAATGAGTAGCTAAATTTGACCTATTGACTTCCCTGAGGCAATGGCCTAAATCAGGATCACAAGACTGATAGTTGCTGGATGCTACAAAGGTCAAAATTGGGAAGAGTTTTCCTACAAAAAGAGATTGATTTTCTGTCTAAAGCCACAACTGACATTTCATTTAAAGCATGTAAAGGTTGCCCTTTACTTAAGGGCTGCCAAGGCTGCCCACTGATGGAGTCACCATCCCTGTGGATACTTAAAAGCCGTGTAGATGTGGTGCTGAGGGACACAGTTAGGTGGTGACTTGGCAGTGCTGTGTTAACAGTTAGACTTTGATGATCTCAAAGGTCTCTTCCAACCAAAAAGATTCAATGATTCTAATTATGTTCTCTTGTTCCTGACATGTCATGAAGTTTTAGTTACTATAAAATGCTTCTCCCATGCCAGGTGGGAGACCTGCGACACATCTTCCCAAAGGGGCTACAACAGCTACGCGAGGGACTGGCACAGTAATGGAACAGATGTTCATTCAACAATCACTGAATGCATCAGAAACCTCATCTGACCCAAAAAGTTCCTGCAGATTAAACTAGTTGGCTGCTGGAAGAGGTTGGAGGCTGCTGTGAAGAAGCCTCCCCTTCTCCATGCTTCCTCAGGAGTCCCCAAGCCCTTTGCCACGATAGGCGTAGGCACCACTGGTCTCACAAACGGGTATCGGGTCCAACTCAGCCCTATGTCCTCGGTCTTCCATAACAAAACATGCATAAATGCGGGAGTCCGCAGCTAGTCTGAGGACTCAGGGATGGACCTTAGCTTTGAGCAGATAATGATGTTTCCCTGAAAGAGCCTGGGAAGCCCTGAGGCTGAAGAGTCCCAGGGAGTGAAGGAGATAAGAGGCCTAACAAGCAAATTCCACAGAACAGCAACCTGGCAAGAAGTCAGTGCAGGAGCACCAACCAATCAGCATGTGTAGGGAGAATGGACTGAGCTATCCTACAATAACGAGAGCTTGAAGAATATGTGCTACCAATTAGAAATTGTTGCTAGGTAAATGATGTGCACAATGTAACCAATAGTAGAACAGCTTGTACTGCCTGCTATGCCAAAGAGATTATAAAAGCGCAATGTTTTACTAAATAAACGGCTTTCACTTGATCATATTGATCATGGCGTGATTGACACCAGCTCCTGCACATAAACTTCCTAACCCTATTAAAAATGCAACTATACAGTCACGCCAACACATCAAATTACCCACATTCCACTGGTCAAAGCCACCTGTAATTATACAGCACTCCATACGTTTCCAGACTGCAAGAAAATCAATAACCTTCCAATAGTTACTGCTAATGACCACTTACGAAATGAGGCGTTTAAAGCACACACTCCCTTGAAAATCCAGCCCCCTTAGAAGAAGCCCCAGGAGAAGTAATCTCTAGTTTAGAAGAAGTGGCTAATTTAAATGAGGAACTGAAATACCGCTTATCGACAATGTGAGAGACAAGTAAGTACCATGAGATTTAATGGTGGTATTACTGCTTTGATCCCTGGTGCTCAAAGCAATAATCCATGAGTTTTAAAATTCAAGTGCTTGACTGAAACTCTGAAAGCTCAAGTGGATTGTAAAGCACAATTGATAAAAGTAGATCTTTAATTAGACAATCACTTTATAGGAGGTTTCTTTTATGAGTATTAAGGAGGTTTGAAAAACTACCCGAAGTTGTTTATAAAATGTGTGCAGCTCTGGCCATGTTTTTCTAGGAAATCTCATGAACAGGTGAAAAAAAAAAAACTTTCATCTTTTAAAAAGCTATATATGAGCTAAACATCGACGACAGTCATCAAATTACACATCTGGCATATGCGGACATGCCCTAAAACTGATGTTGGGTGGTTGAAAATCCCCACTAACCCAGAGCACCTGTAATATATGAAACACAATGTACCATTTGCTATTTTAAGGCTAACGGTGTGTTTTCTATGTCATTTCACACCTTGGTTTTTTTCTTCCCTGGCTCAGTATTTCAGTAGAATATGCTGCTTTTAAAGCGTCACTTGAGGTACGCTGTACCTCTCCCTTGCCTCGCATCGCTCAGCACTCGCCCATCTGCTCGCAATTCATTGCATGGGAAAAACCTGCTGAAACAATGAGGATTCACAGCCAAACCCCAATTGTGGCAAATACTCCAAATGCAGTCATGTTCTACACAAAAATAACCCATTTAATGTAGTATCTCAGCTTTCCCCCTTCCCATCCCCATTGTATTGTCAGGATTATTTTGAATTATTCGCTGGTTCTTAAGTTCTTGATGAATGACAATTTATTGTTGGCTGAGAGAACAATCATCAAATGGATTAATTTAAAGGGATTTGCTTGTTTTCTCCCATGGCTAGGGGAAGCTGACTTGTTTCCTGAAGAGAAAAAAGATGGCTAAAATCAGCTGGAGCTGAGTCACAAGCTACTGTGCACAAGTGTCTACATATTATCCAATGTACTAAATGAAACGCTCAGAGTTTCAGCTTTTATTTTCTGCAGGCATTATGCACTGCTGTTCAAGAAATGCTAATATTTGCTCTGAAGAAAAAAGGCCGATATTTGATTTATGTAACATTCAGACTCCCTAGTTTCTGTGCACACCCACCCCACCAAGTCTACGCATAAAAATCTTCCTATTTCTGAGTATAACTTGAACATTAACTCAAAAGTTACAACCCTGATTTCACCCATTCCCAAAATCTGCAGTTGAGAAATAAGTAATACTTTTGTGGTTTCTGTGTACCCCATTTTTTCCTCAGACCGTTATGTTATCCCCTAGAAATTTCTTAAATCATAACAGCACCATTATAAAATAAAGAGAAAACCAATGAGTTGAGGTTTCACTTTGCTCTATGACCAGTGCTATTTGTCTGGCAGAGAAGTGGGTGCCCAAGTTATTAATTGTTCTTCCTTCCTTAGTGAGGAAAGATAGAAACAGAGAAATAGAAATGCTCCTGTTACCTGTTCTTATTTTTATTATCCCCTTTTCTACTGGTGTATACTAATAACTTATGTCAGGTGATGTTGCTTGTAACCACCACAAGCTTCTATCCCACAACACTCAAAATATCTCTTATTTCTTTGTTTATCAAGTCTTCCATTTATACTTGCTTACTAATATATCATCTTCATTTCTCCCCTTTCTTGCTATTCACCCATGTCTGTAGCTGTCACTCTTATTTCCCCCCAGATTTTTTGTAATTTAATTCCTGGGAAGACCCTGAGGTAAACACATATGCAAAAAAAGAAATCTCCGTATTGCAATATCTAAATAAAACGCTCAGATTTTGGCATTAGCTTCTTTCAGTGCCTAAAATGCACTTGCCAACTGACTTGATGGTGGGAGTCAACCAACGATATATTCAAATATATATTGTTAAAGAAATATCCTAGAAATAAATGGCAGGCTATTTCTGGAAATGAACTTCTCAGACTACCCCCAGCGGCACTGTGGTATTAGGAAAGACTTCAATTATTTTCCCAGCAGCGCTGGCTGCAGCCATCAAAAGCGTGTATCAACCACAACGGCGTCTATAGGCTTTCTTTTTCCCACCCTGAACAATTTTTCTTTTTAGCTCATCATTTTACAGGTACTCGCCTGTACTAGCAGCAGCTTTATGCTTTTCTTTCAAATCGCCATTCAGTCTGGCAAACATTGTGCTGGCTTCTAGCTCAGATTAATTTTACAGCAAACCTTTGGGTTGCAATTACCTCTAGTACATGTTATATGACGATCATCATGAGGACCTGTTCATTCCCAGCCACATCATTTTATAAAAATCACTGGTTTTAATCTCCATTTTACATGAGTTACCACCTTTTGCATCTCCCCTTCTCCGAACCTATCAGCATTTCAACTTAGTAGTCAAACAGCACATTTAAAAATACTATGTATTTACTGGTGCCACTCCTATTTGTTCTATATTCATCCCAGTTTCAGGCAGTGGTTATGATTCCTCACCCATTTCTGCACAACCCCCTTGGTTTCTGAGGTCTGTCACAGCACACAGCCGTGGTGCCTCCGACTTGAGCCGATGGCTCTCTCTGATCAGCTCTACAAGTGCTGTCTTGGCAAGCTCAGGAAGCTCTTCCTACTTTTTGTAGCAGAACAGCAGAGAAACATTCACGGGATGTCCCTCATCTGCAGAAACGCAGCTCCATTCCATTTGCTGGAATCCCGTTCAGCTTCAAAAACTTTGTAACTGTAGGAAGTCCGAGCAAATACATTTTAACTAGGCTGAGCTTATTAGCAGACAATTTCCTTTTTCTTCCTCAGTGAAACCAATACCAGCTGCAGCTTTTCCTTGATGCATGGTCTACTTTGTACTAACAGAGAATCAAACTGACTGCAGCAGAAACAGTTTCAAAAAGTGTCTCTGTCCCAGGCCTTGGGCCTCCCTGTCATCCACACACCCACCTGCCCCGATGCCTGGAGACTTCTGCTGTGCATCGTCAGCCATCGCCTCGACCCAAGGTTTGAGTACCTGCTACGAGACTGGCAGAGTTGCACAGGGTCTGCCTCTCTAGAGGCTCAATTCTGGATTTTCACCCCAGAACTACACCTATACACTGGGTGTAGTATATATGTATGTTATAAATCCTAACACCTATGAGGGTTTTTTTTTTTTTTCCTCTTATCAAGAAATGAGATGCATCTTTTTCTTTAAATGCTGATAAGTTAAAAATAATGACCACATAACAGATCTCTGTCTGTCTTATCTCTGTCCCTCTGCATTTCTGAGCACCCCTTGCCCTCCTCTGCCTCTTTATCTGGGAGCACGGACCCAGCCCAGGGTTACAGAAACAAATGGCTCTTCCAGAAACAGTTCTTGCTCCGTCTGGCTTTCTGTAACCAGAAACAAAAGCAGTCTGCATGTAAAGAAGAATGTCTGCATTTCCCATATGATTCTATACCTGTCTTTTTATGTCTAGTTTTGACTTTTCAGTGTCACTGAGGTGTAGAAAAACAGTATATAAGCTACACACCTTGGGGTTCAGTGCATGCTTATTCTGACTCAGGATTTGGATATTCAGCTTTTCTAGAGTTAGCGTGTTACATGATGCTTAATTCAAAGTTACATTTGTTCTGATAATTCAAAAAAATCCTTCAGGAAGAAAAATGTGGGTTTGAGTTGCTACAAGCATGGAAAACCCTGTCCTGAAATGGAAGTTTGGATTACCTGGAAATAGGTCTCAGAGTGGAAAATGGTATTTCCATTTCTAGGAAGATGACTAATTATCTGTTCTGTCCACCACAGAGCAGAGACGTTACTTTCAAACTGCAATTAAAAAGGCTATACTTTTAATTGATAATTATGTCATTATAATTATGCATACCAGAGCCACAAAAGTTAATAAATACTTTTTAATAGCCCATGGCAATTTCTCATCATGCATCTGACAGTAGCTAACAGATGTGTCAAGAAATTTCCTTCTGCGTAAAGAGCTTTGCTGTGAAGAGCTGCTGAGTCTGTCATTGCACTATTAATTGCTTTTCTTTCCCTCATTTTGAAAAATGCTATGGGTCTAAAAACTACTGGTTAATGAATTGCAGGTACAACAGGTTGAAGAAATTTCAGGTGCTCAGCGGGAGTGCTAGGGAGGAACCAGCTTGTGTGTATAGGTGTTATCTTGGGAAAAAATTGCCAAAATTGCACATACACTGCCTTCAGCCTCTGGTTAGTACAACAGGAAAATCACCCTCCTCATCAGACAGTAGCATTCATGTGTTGAGAGTAGACTCTTACATCTATACAACCAGTTGAGTCGATCATAGAAATTACAAGGGAGTTTTACCCCTGGAAACAAACTGAACAGAATAAGACAGACCTTTCCAGAGGACAGCTACAATTCAGCAGACAGATTTCCTCAGGAAAATGTTTACATCTCAGTGGAGGTCTGCGGAGCTCACTGGGGCTCTGAATGCCTCCAAATATTGAACGGTATGACCAGGTACAAAACTGCTCAGAGACCCACTACGGATTATTTCAGTGCTTAGCCTGCTATAAAGTCAGAGCACATCTGGCACTGTGAATTTTGTCACCTTTGACGAAGTAAAACAATGCACAGAGCAACACTATATACTTCTAATTTCAGTAAACCAGCACGGGAACGTCATGCAAGCACGGCTGGTAGATTTTGCCGTTGTGTTTGATGCCGTCATTTCAGTACTCCTTAGTGATGAGATTCCTTGCTGAAGTCCATTTTAAAAGTCAGCAGAAGCAATTTAGCAAAGTAAAAAAACCATGAATTTTCATTTCAAGTTAGAATCAAAGTTTTAAAGCCACAGAGTTTCTAAGGAGAGCCAGAATAGACTACAATCAAGTTCTTATCTGAACTCCTTCCCCATGCCAAGTGGAATTTGGGGCTAGCAGCACACTTTCCAAAATGATGATTTCTATTTTCCAGAACCTGTATTTTCTGTATTTTTTAACAGAAAATTCTCAATCTCACCAGATCGCATTACTAAGGTTGCATAATTTATCTGTATTCTACTGCTTAGGCAAAAGGAGTATTACGAATTGAAGGCACAAGCATAGAAAGTTTGTAAGATTGAAAGAGACGGTAGGAGAAGAGTAAAAGCAGACAACAGTCACCCTGAAAGCTGCAAATGTCATAATCAATCCGCACTATATATTGCAAAGCGATGAAAATACTCAGCATAAGTAATACCTCAGTTCTGACTCAGGATTTGCATTAAGTACAGTGTCTGAAGCAAGAAAAGAAACTCAGACAGGTATAAATTTTTTGAAAAGCTGCTGAGATGGCAGAACCGGTTCAGGTTACATCGCGTTGAATAAAATAATTGGAACAGCCACAACTCTCACACGGTCGAGAATTTTCCAGTAACTTTTTAAACAAAAATGAGCATTTATTCTATTTTTTTGGACAACGTAGGCATATGAGTGGCAACAGTTCTCTGCACCTTTCTCTGTGAGTACCTGAAAGCCAGCGGAAGTTCTTCCCTATGTAGTGCTATTTGAAATACGCAAGGGATTGGAATGTTTGACTATATATCAAAAGACAACATCTTTAAGTAACAAAGTAACATCTTATTCCTTTGATGTGGTCGGTTAGTTTGTTTGTTTGGGCCTTGGGCATTTTGGTTCGGGCTTGTTTTGGTTTGGGTTTGTTTTTTTCGCTAGACTTTGTTACTCAGGACACACAAACAAGCAGCAAATGGGAGCTACAGTCCAAGAGCAACAATTAAAGGCTAAAAGTTCTGAATTCAACATTCAGGTTTTTTTTGTGAGAGAGTGAGACTCAGTTCAGTCTCGGCTTCTCTTTTTACTGGTTTTTTTTAAACGCAGATTGCTTCATTTCAGTGAGGTCTAATTCTTCATCTGTCGAGCATGATCTCACTTTAACCCTGTTACCGTTTTAATTGAACTCTTTGGTTTTCATGGTTGAGATCATTGAGCAATTTACATCATGTCTCATCCATGAATGAAATATAGTCCATAAATACGTACTGGTTTATTTATCTTTAAAAAGGTGAAGCAGCACACTGGAAGTGGAAGACACTCAAGAAATGCTCCATTTAGTGGGCTTCTTGATGGTATTTTATATTTTCTGAATATTTAGAAAATACTCTAGATTACTAAATAGCAGGTACATGCAGAATGAACTTCTTCTCTGATTAGTGAATTATTTCTCTTTTCTGGCTCACAGGCAACTGTATATAAACATAAAAATAATCCTGGACATATTCCTTATGAGTACACTTTTAAAGGAAGGGAAAAAAGAGCTTTATTATGGCTGTTATTTAAGAAAACCTTGTTATTTCCAAAGCAAAATAAGGCTCCTGCTTAATTTGCTCCCAGTGCGTGACCATACATAACACATTTGTGCGCTGCAATGTTTTTATGGCTCGAGATTACACTACAAACTGTAAAAGCAAACTTATTTTCCCTTACTGACATACATTGATGTGTGTGGTTTTACTAGCAATATATTTCTCTCAATTTAGTGGTCTCACCACGCAAGCTGGGGCTTGACTTCAAAGTCTAGTTTCACTCACCAACTAATGAAGCGTTGTCTCTAGCACAACTCACTGAACAATTATTTGTATAAGCAAATAGGCCTCAGGATTGTTGAGAATACGGCCTTCAAAGTGGCACTCCAGCAATGGGAGTTACCGCAATCAAAAATGGTGTTGCAAGTACAGGATTACGATTTCAAGGTGAGAAGGAAAAGGCAGCGGCCCTTAACTTGCAATGCTCTCAAAAAAAGAAATACAGAAAGCAGCAGAAAGCTAGTGAGAATGTAGAAAGAGCTGGCTCTGAAGGCAGCGCTTTTCAAAGTTATCTGGGATGCAGCGGCCTCGTTTTAATGGATCCCTTATCATGCCCAGCCACGCTGTGGAAGGAACAGACTGCAAAGAGCTTTACAGGGATTATTTTCCCTTGTCTTACTCCACTTCTTTTCTCTAGGCCTTTCTGGCTGTTTTCTTCAGGAGATGCTGTGTATGAGATGAGCAATTTCTCACACAGGAAGGTACCATCCCACAGACAAGCAGCCCCAGAAATTTCAACCTCTCTGTGAAAACGCAGCCAGGAATTAGCACGTTGGGGGACAGGCAAGGCTAATGAACACCGTGCAGGCTTCCAAGCCCGCAGCAGCTCTGCCAGCGCACCTCAGCGCTTCCCAGAACAAACCTTTCCAATCGTGCTCTCATACCAAGCCACTGTGATGAACCACAGCAAACTACTGGCAATGCCAAGGCAGATCCAAGCGTAGGGGCTGGCACAAAACCACCCCAGACTTAGTCATCTGTGGCCTCATTAGAGTTTGCACCTGTATCACCTACGGAGGACATTTCTGCAGGAGAATCTTCCCCTGCTGTGAACACGCACACTTGCAGCCCTCTCAATTACAGGTAAGGGAAACAATAACAAAAATACACCCTCAAATTGGCTGCTTTTCAGAATTCAGCTGGTAGCAAATAGAGCAGGGGCTTCTAGCTCATAAATTTCAGTTAAATTGAATGCACAGCTTCACCTTCAAATACCTATCATTCAACACAAGAGGTGTGTTCTGTACATCCACATCACCAAGCTCTTGGTCAAGCAAAATAAACCACTCCAGATGAAATTAAGTCTTTTGCAGCTTCTGAGGGCACGGCACAGCACTAAAGCCTGTCCCCTGCTCGTAATGCATTGCATAAAACTCAGCTTCTACATATGATCTGCTTGAAAATGGAAGCAGTTCAACCAGTTCAAGAGGTGGCACCTACTGCGAGACCACTATGGCACTTGCTAATACGCAATTGTTAATCTCTGGCATCAGCAACAGCTCATCTTGTACTGTTCAGTAAAGGGAGTCTGATCCCAGTGATGGATTTTCATCAAGGTTTGTAGGAGTTTAAGCTGCATTTAATTACCACTAGAGTTTTGTTGTGTTTTTTTTTTAATACAACTCTCTTACAATGCTCAATGGATAAACCACCCTTTCTGCCTGGGGCAGTTATCATTTTTCTCCAGAACTTTTTCCTCCATTGTCTCCTGGGAATAATTTTCATCCCAAGACCACTGAATTTTCTCTGGCTTTGAAGTATAGCTTAGCATAAAACTAAAATGAGAATCGTATTTCACTCCTATAAAAGTTAGTTCATTGGAAGGCAGCGGGAGAACTGGGGGAATCCAAACTGCGTAAACCCGTCCTTCACTTTGTTAGGGATGTGCTGCTCTGCTGCTGCTGAAACATCAAAAATCAGGAACATTATCTGCCAGCATCCTGAAATATGCATGTAGTGTGAAATAACTATAAATGCTGCTACACTGTCTTATTTTCATATAAGTTATCATGAAAAATCAATGTGCTGACGCATCTAGAAAAATGCAAAAATAAAAATGCAAATAAATATCACACAAATCAAAACAAACTTTTATGCCCAGGCACAACGCGCAATGACGGCTTGGAGCCAGCATCTGAATCCTCACTTATCATGAGTCCTGAATTCATTTTTCTCTCTTTTTTATGGATTCTAAGGCCATAAGGAACTGAAGAGATAGTCCAGTTTCAGTTCCCACAGAATACAAACCTCCTCACTTCCAACTGCAAAGTAATGATCACTGACAAGGCATTTCAGGGGATTTTAAGTTAACAAAATCATTTTTCTTTTCCTCAGTTCTGTGCTTCAGGCTTTTAGAATACCAGAGATTCCTCCAAGATCACAAAAAAAAATTAGGCTTTCCAGAGCTTGCAGCTGGGACCAAAGCCTTCCAGAGAAATTCTTTTTCATACCACCTAATCTCTTCATAGAAAATACTTGTCAACACACACGTTTCCAAATATGAATCATCTTCTTCTAGGTTTTCTTATTAATAAAAGGCATAATCTAGCTCCTTTCAAAACAAGATATTGAAAATTATCCATTTTTTGGACCCACCTGGAAAAGGGAAATAAAAAAAAATCTTCTTGGACTTCTCATTACTGGCAAAACTCTGCACTTGGCAATTTCCAACACGATTCATCGAAAGTATCGACCCAAGAACCTGGGACAGCAGTTTTACTCCTTCGAGAAGAAAATCTGTGGGATTGGAGCGCGGCAGGAATTCCCCTCAAATACAGAGTTACAACGCCTGTATCATCACCAAGATTTCTCCCCATTGCTTCAGACATTTATTTTCCTATCTCACATACTTTATCCTCATGTGAATGAGTTCGTAGTATGGCCAACGCTCATAATGCAGAAGCATTAGGAAAACCTTCCTCCAAAAGGGGAGCAAGACTTATGGCTTAAAATAAATTGGTTTTTATATATAGACATAACCACAAGCAGAAGGCTTCTCTTAAAAAAAGTTGCATTGAATTGTCTAACTTCTATCTGACATCAAAATGGGCAGTAACGTTCTTGCTACAAAAGCCAAATCAGCCATGAACCCAACTTGCATTTCAACAAGATGACTTGCTGGCCTGACCAGAAAAGGCAACATCAGGAACCTCACAAGGAGATGTTTTTCAAATCTATTTTTTTCAAACAAAAGCAGCTTTGGGATGACATAGGTAAGAGTGAAAATGTCTGAGTCCTCATTAAAACCAACCACTATTACAATTGCTCTTTTTCTAAATTTGTAAAGGAAAAAAAAAAAAATCCCCAAACCTTTAAGTTAAATTGTTTTCAAGGCATGTACCGGCATCCATTAGATTCTTACTGCTCCCTTTAGAGAAACCGTTTAAATGGTGTTTGGTACTTCTGACTGCGTAAACATTTCTCTCATGATGACAGTTACCTACAATTATCCTTAATCATGCTTTTTTGCTTTGTCAAAGTACAAATAATCTTCATTACTTATGTTTTCCAAGCCCTGCAGTTTAATGCACATCCTCATTTATATGGCTGTAAACATATTTGTGCACTACAGCTTTCATTCCCACAGTTAATAGGCTCTATAATGCAAAAATATAAAAGGTCACAATGACCTACAAGAAATCTTCTGTTTCATTTTCAAGCTTTTGCTACAGTCAGAAGAAAAATGTAGCACCTTAAGATCCTGAAGCTTAAGATCCACATAAAACACAATAACAGCAAGGCCCTCATGGGATAAAAACTACATGTACACACCCGGAGAGTAACGAGAAAGAATATTACTCTGTATTTGAAATTTTGATTTTTAAGCAGGGTTTTGATCTTGGGGAGAGCTGAGCTAACATATTTCTTTTCTGCCTTTATTTTCTCATAGTGTGAGCTGAACAACTGCAACAAATGCGTAACAGCAGAAAGCGTAACAGCTTTATGTAAATGCTTTGTAGCTGAGCGTCTGAGGAGATGGCAATGGCTTTTTATGTGCTACTTCTTTTAAGGAGAAAAAAAAAAACAACCATGGGGCATACCTTTTTTTCCCGCTGCTCAGTTTGCAAACAAAAATAACGAAGGAAATAATGAAGGGAATAAAGCACAAGTTCAAACTCGGAGGGAAAAGAGATTGTTTGTCAGCATTTTCAAGGACACGATGACGACGTCTGTGCTTTTGCAGCAGCTGGATTTATACGGCAGCAGGGTTGCTGCGCCAAAATTGTAACGGAGCTGGAGACTTGTCACTCACTCGGTTCTGCTCATCCTGGCACTAAGAGAAATTCTCTCCTGCCCTCTTGGTTTTGTATTATGGGACATAATTGACAGAGCTTTAAGGAGAACAAAAGACAAAACAAGCGCAAACTGCATGTTAAGGAGCTTGCTGGAGGTGCCTGTTTCTATTGAACTGGCAGAGAAGGGGAGGACAGGCTTGTTTTGTGTCTGACTGTCCCTTCAGGAGGATGACAGTAATGAAACGGTACCAGGACTCCACTGCACTGAGAGATTCCTTTCTGCCTTTGTATAAGTGTTTCAGAATTCAAAGCCTGAAATCAAGAAATGCAATATCAATAATCCCCTTTCCTTTTCCCTTCTCCTAGGACAGGAGCAGATCACATTGGCAGTGCTTTCGCAGCACTGCTGAGCCCTCAGAAGTCTCTTATACTGCCTCTGCAGCTCTCTCAAACATATCTGTGAGCCATCTGGTTTCCTTTCTTATATTTTGTTTATTTTTAGGATTCGTTCCTCCATCTATTCCTGTCAACAGGACTGTTTCATTAATATAAGTGGCAAGGGATAAGCAGTTTTATTCCTCACCTCATGCAGTAAAAACTGTAATGTGCTCTAGGTTACTGTGGGGTCGTTAAAAAATAGACATGGAATTTTGGCTTTTTTTCTCACTGTACGCTGCTCATCAGAAGCTGTGCCTACACAGCGTGACTCCAAAGGAACACAGAGCTGGATTTCTCTGGGCTATCTAGAAGCTTTAGGACTGCCGGCACATATTTGAGCAGCCTAAAACCTCCTTCAAATTGTATCCTAAGGAAGGGGACAGAGAAGGTTCTAGATAGCCCAGAGAAATCCAGCTCTGTGTTCCTTTGGAGTCACTCTGTGTAGGGGACTTGTCTGAAACAATAAGCATAATATTGTGAAGGTCTCGCACTCTTGCTATCTCTAATCCAAGGAACAGGCGCTCTGTCTCCTTCCTTAGCATACAGTTTGAAGGAGGTTTTCAGCTGCTCACATTTGTGCCAGCAGCTGAAAAACTTCTAGAAAGCCTAGAGGAATTATGAACAGAAAGTTAGGTTGAATTTCTTCTTTATCTCAGGTCCTACACTTCACATTTTACCTGCCTAACTTGAAGACTGCAAAGGCTGTCAAAGAGAGCATCCTAAGATCAATTGCCTCTACAGAAATCTCCAGCTGCACCATATAAACTCTCTCAGCTTTCCTAACGGTGAATAAAGATGACCACCTGAAAATTCTTGCTTCCTCATGTTGTCAGATCTGTTACTGTTTCTGCTAAATATACAGAAAATACCTTAGCATCCTTGCTACATCAGTGTGGCAACTCTACAGAAAATTTGATTTTTCCAGAGAAATCTATTCTGTGCATCTTGGTCGTGACTACATATCTGTCCCCTAAAAAAAGGACTAGTCTGGTTTGGAATTTATTCCCTTTCACAAAAGGCCATTTTGGGTATATGCACCAAAATGTTCACACGGCCTGACACACCACAGATATGCCCCTGATAACTAAACAAGTCTTGGGCCGTATCCTGCTGCTTCCAGGGCTGGTTATGTCATGGCATTAACAGCTGCAGAGGTTTCACACAGGGGCAAGTGAACCATCGGCCAGGACACCAGTACTCACACCAGCACACCGAGAATCGGTTACCACCCTGCTGTCGAGCCCCCCCGCCCCCTTCACTCCCTGGTGAGGAAAGTAGTGTTGTGGTTTTTAATCTTCTACCCTTCCAGTTCAGAGATTTAACAAAATACAAGTTTTACCTTAAAAAAAAAAAAAAAGAAATGAACAACCTACAAATCTGACTCCAAGCAATGCTTCAAACCCGTGAGAAGAGAAACACAGATAAGACCAAGAGTATTTCAACATCCTACAGAGCCTGTCTGAAAAGGATTTATATAGCACACCAGCACCGAGACATATCAAATGCTGAAATAAATCAGCGGAAATGTGTCTTGTGTTGGTGTTTAGGAGTGCCAGGGTGTGACAGTGTCCCAATTTCACCATGACTCTGGAGCAAAAATACAGCTTCTGTTTCAAAGTGTTTAAAATAAAAAAATAAGACAATGGACAGTAAGTGAACATAAACAAGGAGGGCACAAGAACAAAAGCATAACACATTGTAATCAGAAGTGCACACTGTTAATGCGGGAAATATTTTTCGGGTGACAATTTCTGTTAAATAAATGTCTTTGCATCTTGAAAGTTTCAACATAATTCTACAGAAAAAAGGAAAGTTTTCTTTTTCTCCTTCCTGCCGTCTAAACGCCATCTGCAATCAGTAAATATAACCCTAGGAAAAGCAATTAGACCCCATGTGGACTCACGTAGGTGCATAGAAAAGGTAACACGGTTGTGAATCTGCAAGTCTCTACTTCCAATCAAAACTTTCTGGCTGGATTCCAGGCGATGGATTTAGCATCGCTGAAGGCTGTTAGCATGTCTTGAAAACACATTGTAATTTGTCTTTGTTCCCTCGCATAAGGGCATAATTCTAGGGAAAAAGCTCTCTAAATGGAGAAATGGGCTAAGCATAATTCTAATAATGGGTGTTAAGATTTGTACAAGCCAGAGTGGCATAACATAAAAATGCAAATTGAAAAAAGGAAAAAAGCCGCAGTGTTTTCTCTAAAGACACTCAGTGCTCACATTTGTAGACATACACTTCAGAGAATCTACCACCTCCATTTTTATAGCACCTGATGCATCAACACCAGACTACTAATAGAATTAAAATGCTCTCTCCATTTGGAAAAAGACTGCAGGAGAGACACATCTATTTGCCAAAGCAACAAAGAACTACTGGTCCTTTGCAATACAGCTGGTGTCTCCAGAGCCACAGAGTCCTCAAAGTATCCTTCTGAAGAATGGCATCCCAAAGACATTGCCAAGGAGCTCCACACACATTAATGCATGTGCAATGAGGCCACGGTATTTCTGGAGAGCAAAGCGATTTTCTTTTCCCCCTGAATTGAATGGTAACTTTTCATACATGAGTTTCAAACCTGCCAAAAACATCTTGCAGGAAAAATTAAAAAGAATACTTAAGTTTAAAAACAGACATACCATTTATTATTGATGACATCTGTGAAGACTGAAGGCTTGTGCTTTTGTACTTGTACTCCTAGTACAGTACCAATGCATATCCAAAAAAAAGATGACTGTACAGGTCTTAGTCCCTGTGCAGAACATGCCGAACACTTCTGAAATCAAACCACTCCTTTCAGTCACTAATGCGCAGCTTTACACATCCAGCACTGTTTACTTAGCTGGTAAATACTAGACTTTCTTTTGAAGGAAACTCTGAACAAACTACAAAGCCATTGAAAAAGTTCTCACAATTGCAGGAATCATCTAGAAAGTGGAGTGGAAGTTTATCAAGCATAGACCTAATGCACTTAATTCAGAAAATATATTCACAGGAGGAAAACCTGTCCTGTGTTCATCTCCTCTTTGTTTTCCCCCTCCTCTCTCATCAGAATTTAAATCTCATTCAAGACACTACTTCAAACTTGCAATTTATACATAACAGTATGCGGTTATATCACTCACTGCTATACTTGATGAAAATTAAAGCTGAATGCCATTTTTCACTGAAGTATTCAAATTTAAGTCTGCAGCATTTTTTAATTTGTGTGTGATTGAACTCAATTGACGGAATATGAAGAACAAACTGTACTCTTTAAGACACAGAACTTCCAGCATTTCAGCATTTTTGTGATGAAAATTCAAGTTTTGATTTAGGAAAAAAGTAAGTTTGTTTGAAATATCCAAATAGAATAAGGGAAAATATTTGAGTTAAAAATATTTCCTTGAACTAGTAGCATTTTTTCTAAAAAAATAATAGAAAATAATTTTCAAAGTGTTTCTATGTGGTAAATCCAAACTCATTTTCCCCATTTTTTTCTTGAAACCAAGAACAAGACAATTCCTATACTCCTAATTTAATAGTGATTTTTTATTTTTTCTTCCAATTAAACATGCAATAGCCATATAAGGTTTGCTGACCTCTCTTTCCCTAAATTGTGGTGCTCCTTTCATGGCTTTAGGAAAAGGAAAGAGAAGTGTTCGTTCACAGTCTTGAGTTTACCATTGAAAAAGGACTGAAAGTCTGGATCCGGCAGCAGATCCCAGCTAGCTTAATTGCTACACAAGTTCCTTTGAACATGTTTCTAAGCAAAAATAAATAAGTAACATCAATCAATCAATCTTTCATTTCAACATCAGCAAGATCCTGTAGAAATCCCAGCACAATTATTGCAGAGAAACTAAATGCTTAAGTAAGTTTTCATTTATATCTCCCTTTAAGCCTCCAAAAATCAGTAAATTCATTTCAATCTTTCCTGCTGCCACCAAAAATTCTAAAGAAATATATTCTGGAATCTCCTTTACATTACCAGGTTGTTTTATCTTGGAAGTTCAATGTTAAGGAATAATATTCTACATGACAGTGTAGCAGCCGGGGCATTGCTCGTGGATCCGTCAACACTTCATTCAAGTCCCTATTGCCTTCATTATAACAGAGAATTAAAATCAAATCTGAAAGCTGCCATAATAATTCTTAAAAGTCTTTTCCAGTGGGACTTTCTTCCAAAAGATCAAAAAAGCAAGAGAAATGTCCAATGAACTTACACCATATGTTTGCTAAAAAACCCGCATTCCTGGGACAATACCCTTAAATACTTGCTTAACCCAGCAAAATGAAGAGAAGCAACAACAATCCACTTTGCAGGTGACAGACGGTGCCATGGGCTATTACATTTTGTAACTCTGCCAAACAATTTAATGCAGCTTCATTAAGCCATAGGCATGTGTAATTATAAACTTGCCAGGTAAAATCTAAATTCTGAATCTCACTTTTAAAACCAAGTTTGCATGTCAGGAAATCTTGCAATTAGGCACAACTGGAAGAAACCAACTAGTCCCACTCAGTATTTCTTAACTGGCGAGTCCTCGGAATTAGTTAATCTTTGCACAAAATGGTTTTTTTTTTCAAATGTTTACAACACCAGTACAAAGTCTGAATGGCACTCCTCTATGGGACCATCATAAAGTAAATGGAGTTGATGCCCTTGCTCAAGTATTGAGCTGAGGGAGACCCCAATTACAACCAGTTATTAGACCACCCCGTGTTCACTAAGTTGTTACCATTGACAGACTCAAACTGTTTTTTCTACTAGCAGAAAACCACACATGAACTTCACATGCAAGTGCAAAGAGAGCTTCAGCAGGCACCTGGTTTCTGTATCCACCAGTTCTTGCAGGTATCACCAGGGAAGGAGACAGTAGAGCTCCTCGGTCCTCAAGAAACTTTGGCATGCTACCTATTTTTCACCTCTCCAGCCTGCTGTTTCAAAGGAATAATTTCTGCATCCAGACCTCCAGGTACACAGAGAAACCACTCACACACTCACATGGAAGTGGCCTTTCTAAATATATTCCATTTCTAGAGGCTTGGGCACCATAGGTTTCATCACATTCAAAATGAAAATAAAAATTTTCTCATCTAATAAAAACAAGAATCTGAACAAATAAGTAAATACAGTGCACTTTTCAACTTCCAAACTAAACATTTCCATAGGGAAACAATATATAGTCAATCTCAAACAAGCCTTTTTTTTTTTCTTTCCTCAATCCCCTCCTCCTAAACATTCAGTCACAGAACTCTCAAAGTGTTCATTTTTCTTTGCCTCAACCACATTACACAGTAATATCACTTAAATCATTACTGTAAGTCTGAAGTTGATGAAGAATTCTTGAGTTTCCCCTGTCATGCAGATAAGCTGGATATTTAAAAATCCTTTAAAATCCCAAAATGAAACAGTGGCAAATATGAATATGTTCTATATACGCACATCAATCAGAATAATCAATTTCAATAGGCTTTCAGCTTTAAGTCTGTTTTTATTTGCATCTCTCGCAGATCTTCATTGCACAGGAAAAAAATCCCAGCAGTTTTAAGTCTCAAAAATTTCCAGACTAAATGATAAATGCATTAAATACATCGAATTATTATTCTAATTAAAAAAAAATAAAAATCATTACAAGCAGCTCTTTCCTGATGAAATTTTCCCTTTCAGCAAGATGCAATTTCAGGTAAGAAAGTTTCAGGCAAAAGCTGCTGCCCAGTGCAGTTCGGTGGCTGTCTGTGTCTCCCAGGATAAAAGCAAGAGCCTAATTATCACAGCTCACTCTACCTCAAGGCAGCTTCCAAGCACCCCAAGTTCCACAAAGCTTTAAAATAGCTGGAACATGCAGGAACTGAGCATGTTTTTTTGAAGCACAAAATGAATTGAAAATCCCTGTTCAAAAGCAGCCCACAAATTAATTCCCTTCAAACCGGTGGCTTCTGTCATAGGCAAGGTCCTCTATCGTCACAGAAAAGATAGCTCTGCGTTTGATTTGCTTCTACTGAAGTCCATGACTTTTATAATGCTTGATAGCTCATCACAAATGTATTCATCTACCACTCTTCTGAGGAGCTGCTACGTGGACACTCCCTTCTTCCTGAACACTTTGTAGAGCACATGGTTCCTCTGCTAATGAGTCCACAAAGAGAGGCAATTTTACAAAGGTGAGGAGAAACGTATGACCTGAGCAAGTATCCACCATTTTCATCCCCGCTGATCCAGGAAATCTACAAAAATAACTTCACACCATGTAGCAAGACTGCATTTCTACTTCTATCAGAACATCGGTGTTGCTGAGGCCTCATCCTTCTCCCACCTCAAGTCAACTGAAGCTTTGCCACTGGCACCAGCTGGAACGGATTCGGACGCGACTTGAAAATACCTTGCTGGGTATGGGTAGACAGGGAGGAGAGCGCTGGCAAGGCTCCCCCGACAATTCCCACTCCCGGTATTAGTATGGAAAATTCCTCGCCTCTTCTGAAATGCCTCCCTAACTTTTGTCTGTCTGATACGAAAGCAAGCAAATTGAACTCTGAGGCATACATTTATATTTTTGTAAGGGAATGAAGGTTTTTTTCCTAAAACCAATGAAAAATGCACTTAACATGGAATTTAATTATGTCAAGTACACCGTGTGAATTTTTGGTGATATATGGTGCAGCTCCAACAGTTAAAACAGAGACCTTGATAACCAACCTGTGTTGTCTTTTTTCTTTTTTTAACAAGTATCAGGCATATGAAAATTGAAGGACTCTTCAATATATCACTCAAGTGTTTATAAAGCACCAGCCTAACACCTGAAAAGCTCTAATTTCTGTTCACATGTTCTTGCTGCCTTCTCTTCAGCACAATTCACCGGCTGAAAACTTTGCTAGTACATCACAGACTTCCTTACAGACATTTAACCTCAACTTCTAAGTTGAGGTTAAATGATGCCAACCTCAGTGCTCCCAAGAAAACCTCTTCTACTGTGTCCCTGATTTGCATTTTTCCTTTGCAAATGCAAGGACTACATAGCGTTTTGATAATTCTGGACTACTGTATATTTCCTTTTAAATTTTTTCAATACCCTCATTTCCTGAAAGTTCAAAACAAAAAACTTCTTTTGAAGCAAGAAGACAAAGTGGGTTTAGACTGATTCCTTATCAGGACTGATCAGGACATTTAACAACAATTTTTAAATACAATTTCTAGCGCTTTTTTTCCCCTTTAATACAATGAAATCTGCATCAGACTACACCCAGGCTTGTGAAAATTAGACAGAACTACACACAGGCAAGGAAATTAGACAATAATGCCAATCAAAGCTATTTGTAATCAACTTTCATTACACTGCTGGAACATTGTATCTGAAGATGATAAAAATAAAGCTCTTGAGCAGTCACATACTGAAAGCTTAGAATATGAACCTTGATCTGAAAGCACGGTCTAAGCTAATGTTGACACGAGAGGAAAGACTGGAAGAGTTTTCCGTGGGATTGGGATCAGGCCCCTTATGATTAAGCCTGTCCCTGCCAGAGCTGGCTCTGGCAGCTATTTCCACTGAAGTCCCATGTGTAACCCTTTGTCTGTAGGATGTGGCCTGCCCCAACCAGGCACAGGAAACATGATTTAAACTATCTTCTGACATGCAGCTTCTCAAGGGCAGCAGGTATCACAGGCAGGTTCAGAGCATTAGTGTCAATGTTGGGTGGAACAATAATAAACTCATCCCTAAAGATGGTTAATGGCCAAGTCCATGTAATTGTATTGTCTGCACATCACAGTTGCTGAGCAACCTCCCCACTGCACAGCCCAGAACACACCTGAAGCAATCACCTTCAGCTGGAAACAGTAAGTAGTAAACAGCTTATTATTAACATTATTATTGATACCTAATTATAACAGACTAATGGAAAAATCGTACTCGAGAAGGCTATTAAATTGAGAAACACAGAAATTAAAGCTCAGACCTTTGATGGCCTTTAGATGCTCAGCTCTCAGGTGATGCTTCCCTCTTCCCACACGGCATCTTGCAGAACTCAAAAAAGCTTCCAAAAAACCCCCAACTTTTTTACATAACTGAAATGTTACCCCATTATCCACATGACCCAGAAGTTAGAAGCAAAAGGTTCTGGGCTCGTACTGGTATGAATGCAGCATTATTCAAGCTGATTTCAGCTCACACTCTCATTCATTAAATTATGCCCATGCTTTATTTATGCAGAATCGGACACCACTTTCCAGCTTTGGGAATGTTTTCTATATAACACTTTCTTAAAAGATTTTTTTACTAGATATTCCATCTCTATTATTTGATAGTAAATGAAACAGCATCTCTATTATTTGCATTCTTTTCTATAAAACGCTTAGTTTTTTCCTGCACAGTTCTTACACTTGGTTGGAATATCACTGCTTTACTGAACAGAAGTTTTTGTGCCTGCAGACCAGAGCCTAGACAGAAAATGTAGATATTAATAACTAGCCCATTTCCCTAGAATTTACCTGGGAAATAAGCTGCAATTTTCTAGCAGCTGGGCTAAAAAAAATACCTATTGTATATACATAGGCATATATATACACACACACATGCAACTGAAATGCAATAAGGTAAATAAATTGTGGGTGTTCTTTTTCCACCAGCTTACTAGATGATGCAGTGTGTTACATAATCTTCTGACATCTTTCAGTACACAGTACGATTTCTTTCTTCCTCTGAATGCATCAACAAGCACTGACCAGTCAAAGGAGCCTAAAGTTCTGCACACTGTTCCAACACCTCTCACTGGAAAAGACCACATCATCATCTGATTGCTCTGTCACGGCTCCATCCACAGCATGTTTCCTCAACATCAGAATGAGATTTTCAGCGTTTGACCCCTTGACAAGCTTTTAACTTGAGCTGACTTTATTTTATTAGTCTCCCCTCCCTTCCCACACCACTCTGCCCTCTTGTCTTCCACCTAATTCACAGCAGCCTAGAAATGTTGCTTCTCAGGTACTTCCTCATGATTTCTCCCCATTTGGAAGGTTCCACAGAAGAAGAAATGTGCCTGTGCTAGTCTACTAGGGCCAAGGGGGTATATCATGCAAAAGAAATTCTTTTCTCTCTCATCTGAAGCATCACAGATGTACGAGTGCAGGCTCGTGTGCCAGGAAAGACCTGTGGTTAATGTCATGTCACAATAACATCGTGTCGTTTACAAGACAGCTGACAATAATGCAGCTTGCATCCTTATATTGATCGGGACGCACATGCCATTCCTCTCAAGCACCACATCAGTGAACGCTTTAACTCTTCTATTCAAACATAGCCACGCTACTCATTTCAGAAGTCTCTGTGAGCACAGAGGCAGTGCCACCCTGCAAGGGGATCGGTACTGCCTGTAGGGAATCAGAGGATGAAGTTCAGGGTCTTCTAGGGCAAGGACCACTGCGGTACCCAGCTGAGACACCATTTCTAAACGCTGACCCTCACTCATTGCACAAAACCTACACACAAGTTATTTCCAGGGGAAAGGCAAGGAGAAATGCAGCGAGACATCCTCCTTCCCTCTAGAGAGACACCCCAACCCTGCTAAGAGGGAACCACCAGCAGACAGCCCGTGGGGGAAGGCAGAAGACATTTCTGGGATCAAAGCAGCTGAGAAGACCACTCTAGGACACCACGTGCTTCCCACATGGGATGGCTACAAGGCAGCCTCCCAGTGTGCTGCCCCACCACGGGGATCGCTCACTGCTCCTCCAGAAACATCCATGGGAAATGGGTGGGATTTTGAAAAAGCAAAGGAATTGTAATAAAGAAGAGCAATTTCCTAATGAGCAAAGCAAAAAGTCCTTCTAAGCAAAAGCAGAGTCTTCAATTTATTATAAAAATCCTCTACAGCTGGGTAGATCTACATGAAATTATTAAAAATGTCTCACATTTTTAATGCAATCATCACTAGTTCTATGCTGCACATGTAGACTCAGTCGTCTTATTTTTCCTCATTTCGCTCGTAAGTAATAAGTACATTTTTAATTCCTGTAATTTGAAGAAGTAGTTTTCCCCTGTAGAGGTTTTTCTTCCCCCAGCTGTTATTACCATTTTGAAAAAAAAAAAGATACTTTAAGAGCAGAATTCCAGAGTTGGCAGCATGAAGAAAAAAAGCAGCTTACATTACTTCAGTTAGTCGTGACAGCAAGAATTTTAAGACGTGCTACCCAGAACGGAGAAATGTAATGCAGATTCAGTCACTTGAAAAAGATATTAACTGTCAGAGGTGCTAAGCAGGACAGCTTCATTTCTGCCCTAAACTCGCTCATAGTTTCCTGTATAAGCTAAGCTGACTTTCCCCATGGCTTGCATCCCACCAGGTCTGCTCCTCGCAGCACAGTCACATTGCATCTTCTCTGAGAAGTGTTTGCACAGGGATAACAAAAACCCTCTGCTGAGATAAGTCGTGAATTCCTAAGCTGTGTATTTCCATGAGCTGCTGCACTTGAGCTCAGCTGGAGAGATCTTTCCAAACTTTTTAAATTTTGCCATCTTGAACAACAACATAAAGAGCCAGGTGACCCAGACGCCTCTTCCGAATGAGATAAAGCGTGGGCTGCTGGAACAGCTTCTGTAATAGTAACTCCTTCACTCAAAGTAATTGTTGTTTGGACAAAACACACAGGAAGCCTGGACTTGCCCAGAAAGCACAAAATGTAGTGGGAATTGCATACAATCTACAGCAGCAAGTTAGACCTTTACAAATAGCCTGGAAACAGGAGATCTGTAAATAAATCTGCTCGGCGACATCAGAGGAGACTATCAGCATCAACCCTCTGCCACAATGTCTTCTGCATCGCAAGGGTGAACTCCTGCTTCCCCATTTCATTGCTTTTGTTGTTTGAAATAGAAGAAAACAAAGTACTCTGAGGCTGCTCACTACGATCTGCTAATTTAAGAAAGAAGATCTGAGGATGTGGCAAGGCAGCAGTGTTAGGGGCACCTAGAAGCTCCTCGCGTTGGGCACATCTATTTCTCTAATTGCAGTCAGAATAGCATGTAGCATTTTTCTAATTGTTTCACGGGTCACCTTTGTGATTGTGGTGAAGCTCCATAGTGGCATGAGCACACCTTTCACTAATAGAACAGCAGGGATACGGACTAGTACTTGAACTTTGTGAAAGCAACAAAAAAACCCCACACACAGCAGCGCGGCCAATACAATAAACTTCCTTCTTACACATCATAGAGAATTCTCATGATCAAAATTTCTCACGTTACCTTACTGAGTCCTGTCAGCAAGTTGATTTCTATTTTAGAGGAGGTTAGAGATAATACGAAGGAGAAAAGGGATATATTATGATGGCTGCACCGGGCTTTTATGCTTTTCCCGTTTCTAGCCTTCATCTTGATTTTTTTTTTTCCCCTTAAATGCAAGGTCTGCAAAAGCCTCTGTTTAGAGGCAACCCCCGTGTGTTTAATCTCTGCTATTATACACCAGGCTACTTAATTTTTTTTCTCATGAGTGGACAATGAATATCTATGTCGACATTTATTTAAATATTTACTGTGGATCAAAGCATCATCAAGTGGGGATTTAAAGCCTGAAGAAGTTGCCTGATGATTAATTTACACTCCTTGCATTGCTGATTAAGGACTTATTTTACTTAAGCAGGATTCTCTGAAGTTAAGTAGATGCAGACCTCCTCGGAGTACAAGATTTTCCACATCTTTAACTACCTAATTAAAATAAGGTAATGGTTTCATTTACTATTTTTAAGAACTTATCTACTCCTTATTTTTACTTAGAGCATATAAAACCATCAGATTGGTCCTTTGTGGTCTCAAGAACATCAGTAAATGGAGCTTTTCCCCCATATCATTAATGTCGCCTTTTGTGTCTGTGTGTGCCGTTAAGCACATTAATACAGTTTTATCCTGCACAGTCATTACAAAGAAAGAAACAACAAAGATTTAAAAAATCCTTACTGTTTTGGGTTGTGGGTTGGTTGGAGGAGTTTTTTGTCAGTCTTCTTGTTTTGTTGGGGTGTTTATGCGCAATTTAAAATATTTAATCAGGAACACTAACTCTAGAAAACCTTGCGTTTAGAAAGGAGTTTATTTTGCATTTCAGCCAGTACAAAATGTTGCTACTTGTGTCCCATTTCTTCAGTCAAGCAGAAACATTGCATTTTATTTCAGACTAGTATTGCAAGCATTTCTTCTGTCTTATAAAAGGGATATCCTACAGAAGTAACCTGGCATGGATCTTTTTTCCTATGCATCATATTTCCAGGTGGGACCTTGTCATCCCTCTGGCCAGCCAGGTCTATGACTGCGTTGTAAGAGATATCACTCTTCAGCAAGGCAGGCTCATGAGAGGACAGGGCGCCTGAAATGCAACCTTGGTACAGCAGGAACAGAACCAAATTCTGAGCAAAGGACGTGCTGTCACCTTTTCAGATCAGCTTCCAACTTCGGTGACAACCTCCAGAATAGTACCTTCTAACGCAAAGGCCACAGGTTTAGCCATGCAACCAAAACCACACTTTACACTTAGAAAGCATCAGAGCTAAGAAAGCTTAAGATCTGCTGGACCTCAAGATATTACTGAGGTCCCGTCTCCGTGTCAGGATGCGCTGCTGCAAAAACCGAAGAACAGCAGCAACACTGATCATCCGGTGTCACAACGATTAAATCTATATCAACAAAGGGCACAGAGCAGCCCATGGGGAGGGCCTGCCATCCACAACTGTCGGCATTTTAGGGAGTTTCCTCAACTGAGCTCCAGCCTGGTACAGACTGCCTATTTGTGAGTGGGGTGCACGAGGTGTGCTCTGAGATACGGACCACAGCACAGCAGTAGGGACAACCGTGAGATTCACTTCAAAAGCACATACCTGGTCCAACCTAAACCACGCTTAGCATTTCCCACTGAATCTACAGAAACATCTTCCTACAGTCCAGTTGCTTCCAGCAAACTCACTGAATTATACTGGTGTCAGCCGCAGGACCATTCCAGCACAGCTATTAAACTGACATTGTCTTTCATTCTAGAGTAAGTTTCAGATATAGGGCATGTCAAAACACTGCAGAGTTCTTCTGATTCAGGGCAAAATCCTGTTACATGCATTTCAGAACCACTGTTATGCTAATATCTTTTCATTTGCTCAATATACAAAGCTGCAATCTGGGTGGCATCCTGGGTTACAGGTTAAACACAAAGCTAGTTTGTTTCCTTTTCCTTTTTTTTCCTTAATTCCGCCAATAAATTGAAGTGTCATCTTCGTCAAATCAGTTTATTAGTAGCATGGAGATAGAAATGCTTAGATAGTACCTGCTACAGATAGGCAGTACATATTTATTCTTGTTGTGACTGCAGACTGACCCAACGCTGCGAGCAGGACTCGAATGCAAGATTATTAAACCATGACTGGACAAATAATAGGATGAACACAGAGAGAAGAAGATACCAAAAAAACCCCCAAATATTAAGTGCTTAGACTGTAAAACAAGGTTTTATAAACAAGCACTGAATGAGAGAAAAGATGACTGAGCACGGACATTTAAACTTCTAACAGCTACTGGCATTCTAGTTCCCCCCCGACCCCCCAGACTGTTATGGTGTTATTTCAGAAAACACAGGGTGTCTATTTTAAGAAATTGATATTTACTATGTTTTGAAACTTAAGGAGAAAAAAGTCTATTGATTAACTGCAGACCGAAAGTCAGAAACAAATCAAGGTGAAGTGACAAAGCCAATAAGAGGGCAAGCCATCACAGCAAAGTACAGCAGAGCAATTTCTTCCAGTCCTTGAAGCAGCCCATTGCAACGAGGCTGTGCTCCACAGCCAGCATCATCTGAGGATTTTTCCAGTCAAACTTCTTGGCTAACGCGAGTGAACAAAAGCTTACTTATAGTCAGACACCTCAAGAGCTGTGAATTGGACTTCTGTCTATGGATTTTGCAACAACCGGTGATAAAATTTGATTTGAATTCTGATAGCTCTAACAGAAAAATTCCACCTGCTTTCGGGATGTCAGGCCTGAGGCACAATGTCAGAAAATCACTTCCAGTTCTCCATGCATCTGTCTGCCCCTTTGCAGAACTGAGAAAAGATTATGGCTGAGTTTCCCCCACACATCTTACTAGTTCCAAAAATTTTG
The DNA here is from genome assembly GCA_013400335.1 of Eurystomus gularis. Classification (NCBI taxonomy): domain Eukaryota; kingdom Metazoa; phylum Chordata; class Aves; order Coraciiformes; family Coraciidae; genus Eurystomus; species Eurystomus gularis. Next base: position 200,067 of record VZZY01000740.1, on the reverse strand, counting down.
GGAAACATATCTTAAGGATATGCATCGTATTTTTGTTAAGAAACAGCATAGTGTTGTAGCATTCTTAACTCACGAGCCCTTAAAAATCACTTTTCTTCAATAGGTGGCTAAACGGTTCACAGAGAAGAATGGTCTTTGTTTTCAGGAAAGAAGCAGCAAAGGAGAGTATTGGTATGAAAAGAACTCTGTTCTCCTGAGTTCCAGCCCTGTATTTTTAACAATCAGACAGGTTTTTCCCTTTGAGCACTGCTTTTTGGAACAAATTAATGCTGCAAAATAGCAGCAAGGTGTGGTCAACTGTTGACAAATAAATGCAATGTATTATCCAGTACATTAAACAGCATTGAGCAGATTCCAACCTGTCTAGTACCCATGTTTCTATTTTCTATACCATCCGGTAACATCCCAGCAGCTACACACAGTATCATAAAACATTCTTGCAGACCTTCGCTCTACAAAATAACTCATTTCAGCTCCAAGTCAAATGGATATTAGGACTACCACCACCAGCTCAGGCACAGGCTCCTCTGCTTTTCTGCAGAAGGGCCACCTCAGCTACTCCTCTGAGGCATTTTGTATCAAACTGTAACACATGTGCTTGAAAAAAGGACATCTGAACTAGGCACAGAGGAATTTTCTCTGTGTAAAAATGTCATTCTAAGGTCCCATCAACAAACCTAGAATCAGCCAATTTCGCAAGTCGTGTGGAAAAAAAAAAAATACCCCCACCAAAAGCAAACCTCAAAAGATAGGAACTGCAAACAATTTGTGAACAGAAAGATTATAGAGATATATGTGCCTGAATCTATTATTCAGTACAAATTATCACTCTAGTCCTGCTGTAATTGTTTTATTTATAGAAAGCAGCAAACGAGCTCTTCCTGCTGTCTGCTCTGCAGAGCCAGACTGGCTGAAGAAGAACGAGCTGGCCTCCTTTCTTTTTAACGTGATTATCAGAATTACCAATGCTTCTGCCACAGTCCTTACCATCATCATTAATCCATAATGCCAAAAGTCTGAGGATCGATTCCTAGATTCAGCCGACGCTCACAGTGAAAACACAATGTCATATTTTTTGTCCTGTAATTCAGGGTTTGTCTGGGAATCGGTGAGGGAAAACAAAATTGAAACACTGAAGTGATGCTTTCCTTCAGAGACTCACTCCTCAGACAAGCTCTATGTGCAGAGAGTTTTCATTTATCATAATGAAAAATGGCAGATCATTAACATGAACATGTCTCTAAAAAACTCAAGGCGCACACTCCAGTAACAATGTGATGAATTAATGGGCCAGCTTCTCGCCCTGCGATGGCTTCTTCTCTGCTCAGCCAGCAAACCGAATGAAAAGCCCATAAAACAGCCAGGCAGCTGCGCACAGATCCTGCTCCGGATAGTCTGGGGGGTACTGCAGCGATCCCAAAACCTGAACACTTAGAAACAAAAAGACCTCAAACCAGAAACTGCTCATAACTTCTCCACAGCAAACAGGCCCAAGACAAGCACTCATGGAAGATCCTTCACCCATCCTCCAATTTTTTTTTCAACCCATTTCAGGCACACACAAGAATTTACCCCACTCAGCCCACTTCACTCTGATTTGCTTTGTTTTGGAAGCAATATATCACAGAAAGTATTTTGCAATTCCCTCATAAAAATTAATCAAACATGCAATGTCCTTTTTCCGGAAGCATAGTCAGAAATATTGTCCATTAAATTAATACAGAAGGAAACATTTCAAAGGCTGTTCTCAATCCCCAGAACTGTTTATTCGTAATAAAAAGAAACCTCTGCTGCTTTCGATAGAAATCTGAAGTAGTAAATTGGAAATAGAAGACTGAGTCCAGAAGCCTTGGGTAGGGCGGGAGGGGAGTAGGGGAATAGAATAGAAAACCTTCTAAATTTGTTAAATTTCAGACCCATCAGACTGACGCGCTACTTGAATGCTCGCCTGCAAATCAGCGGATTATTTTAACTGTCAGTCACATTAGTCTGTAATGTTCCCATGTGTGCACTGATGTTTCAAATGCCGCAGAGATCCTTGAGCGGAGACAGCTACATTTTATTCCCAGTTCTGCTAGGAACCTTCTGTGCAACACCACGCAGGACGCTTCACCTGCCTCTGCCCCGCTCTTCCCACCAGCTGAACGCTGCTCCTAAACCTGCCCAGCTCCCTGGGGAGCGACCCAAAGAACACAAACTGCTTGTCAGAAAAGCACAAGTACACATCTCTGGTACACGAATGGGTCTTCTACATTTCAGAGCAGACAACAGAGGTGGGCGGGGAGGCTGTTTTCTTCTGATGGATGAATAAGAGATAGAGAGAAAATTAAAGTGTATATTGAGTTCATGTCTTACACATTTGAGAGTGATTACATAAATAGAAATGTTTTTCTGAAGACGCCAATCCATTTAGACACATTTTTCAGATCCTGGTTATTTATAAACAGTAGCTCCCAAATGTTGTCAAGCTACTAATGCCAAATTTGAGAAAGCTGTTACAGGTATTCTGAAACACCCAGCTTGTCCCATTAGCTCCAATTTATACAACACCATCACTTCCAAACCTGCATAGGTGAATTACTCTCTATAAAGCACACAAGAATTTTTCAAGTTGGAAATGCTAGATGTCTGGCTTGAATAATTTCCTATTTGCTTCAACCGCTGCAGATATTTAATTGTACCAGCCCACAGAGGAACGATTGTGCATTGACTGATACAGGGCTCATTGCAATAGCTGAAAAAACTCTGTCTTTGACTTCAGGGACCTCACTCCAGACCTGGTGAGGTGCAGCGTGGGGACATCCCTGCCTCCCTCTCCCTCTGGGCAAGGCCTCCAGCAAGACCCCAGGCTCCTGCGCATCTTCACTGCTGCAGGTTTAGGGGCTTAATTCCCTTCTCCTTTAGATTCTGCACTTCATCCTGCTGCGGTGGCTGAGGTAGGGCAGCAATCCCAAATCCACCATCGTCTTCTCTGCTCCTCTCCGCTTTCCCATCAGAGCACTGAGACAAACATTAGCGGCTTCAAGTGCAGAACACTTCGGCTCTTCTTCTGCAGAGAGGTTAACGCCGAGGAGCTGATTGCTGCTCCCAGGAGTGCCTCTCTGGTGTTCTCAGGAATGCCCTCTACAATCTTGGCATTAATTCCACAGCAGTTCTTAGTGTACTGTAAATGTAGCTGCACTTTAGTTTTTATTAGGCCAACACAGCTGTTGCTCTGGTTCTTGTCTGCCTGCTTGTCACAAGGGAGAAAACTTTTTCAAGCCAAAGTGTTTGAAGATTAAAGTCTCAAGACAAGAAGAAATGGCTCTTTTGCTTGTGTTTTTCCACAGTTCTAAAGCTTTTTTCCTTTTTTTAACCAGACACAGAAATATCTCCATTTTCTTTAGCTGCCAGAGTAATAAAGAACTCTGATCACTGCATGTTTTGCACACACTCTATGTTCAATTCCTCCTCACACTTTGTTCAGAGCACTTCTTTATTTTATTTTCTCTCTTAATCAGTGCAACTTCATCTATAAGAACAAATGTTTACAGGTAAAAAAAAACCCAAAACTATATAATAACCAAGGGACCAGAAGAAAAAATGTAATATTACTTATCTTCCACAGTGAAAATCTCTCAAATTTCTTCTTCCTGTGTTCTTCCTGTCTTCTTCCTCTGCGTTATAAACATTTGTCCATTCGAAAGCCAGTATTTTGTTTTTACAATGGAGCTGGACATCATAAAGCAGATTGGGATTGCTGCCTTGCTCCAGATTGTAATTTTTGTGTCTTTTTTATGCACAGTGGGAGGACGCTATCACTACACATCTCTTGCTATTTCAACCTCTGGACTGAAAAATTTTACTTATGCTTGGTAATCTAGATGGTATTCTACCCTGGGGGGCAATTTCAAAGTTACCACATTCCAGGGAAGGTCTGTTGGAAATACAAGGGCTCTTTCTGCATGAGCTTGTAGTTTTTCAGTAGTGACAATTCTAGCATCTTTCTCTGTAACTAGTTTTAGCTCATCGTCATAAATAACAGTTAAAACAAGAATACAGCATGATGAAACAGAGGAATATTTGAGACGAAATAGGGACATCATTCACAATGGACATCTCAATCACTCCACTGTTTGGTAGCCATTTCTACAGTAGTTTTTCCAGTAGCAGATAGTTTTCTGGCATTTGTTCAGAACTGAAAATTTAAACAAAATAAACAATAGGTATATTCCAAATAAGGTCCACTCTTGTCAAAATGATTACTAATTTTCCCAAAGACCAGAACTCTTTCTTCTCTCCTTCCACCCTAAACAGCCATAGCTCCAGCTGTGATCTCAAGTAATTTGTACTAAAAAAGACAAAATTAACCGTTACTCCTATTCCCGATACTGCGTCTGAAGTAATGCAGCACTATATATGAGCATTAACTGGATGTCTCCTCTGATAAAATAGCTGTGTATACAAGTCTGAACAGTCCTGTAAATACAAAATCTTCTGCCAGAGAATTTGCTTTAACATGATTTACAAAGAAAAGTATCAATAAAGTTATTATGTGATATCTGAATATTCATAAACACTTTTGCAACATTTTGCCAGAAGCAGCGTTGACCTTGACTTGTCTCTATTTATCAGTGCTCCAATTAATAAGAGCTTTGCAGTTTCTGTAATTCAGTTTCCCAAGAATGTCTAAACAGAATCATGAGTGCCTAATTAATATTTTAAATGTCAGCAAAATGATAAAAATATTGCTCCATTTCGATAGTGCTGACAGAAATCTCATCTCTAATCTTGACATTTTCTCTTTGGTTTTTAAGTATGCCCAGATGCTCACAATTTCTCACAGGAAAGCACCTCTTTCATTCTTAAAATATTCTTTGAGGCAGGACAAATTATAAATCTGCTCTGAACCATTTCCTTCATGGGGGTTTCACTGCCAAGACACTTTTTGTTGAACTGTTTTGGTTTGCTTACAACTAGTTTCCCTCACAGTAATTGTAGAAAGAAACAAGTGGGATGAAAAAGTTTGGTTATAAGCCAAGACGGCTCATCCCAGCTCTGCTGCACCAGGGGACTAGTCCAACTGCCTTCATCTGCTGTGGTCCCACTCAACTTTGTATTTATTGTGAATGTCTCAGAAGTTAAACCTCTTGAATTGCCATGCAAAAATTGTAACTCATAAATCAAGAAACAGTAGTACTCATTGGGTTATTTCTGGTACAGACTATGCTCTTTTTTAGAAGCGGGATAGGATTCCAGGAAAAGGAAAGCACATCTTGTTCTTCTGATTATAACAGCATATTTAATTGAATTTCAATCATTTCAAAGTAGATAAAGCTGACCTTTATGCTCAGCATAGTGTGTTTCAAAAGAGACACTAATGAAGTCGAGGTGACTATGAGGCTTTCCTCTATCAGCTGCTCTTCATTAACATTAAGAGAACATAACACTAATGCCAATTTGTCATAAAATTGGTTATCATAACTTTTAGATGAACCGTATTGGATTAAGTTTATGGAAACTTTCTCAAAATGACAATTCACCTTTTTGCCATCACAGATTTTTTCCAAACATATGAAGCACATTAAGTCATTTCATCAAGTGTTTTCAGCTTGAAGTACTATTACAAGCATGCCTGCTCTCACTTGGAACTTTTGCATTTTGTAAAATTGTACTTTAATACAATTAAGTGAGTTGTAATTCATTTAATAGGTGAAGGGCTTTGTATTTTAATTTCTTAGCGTGAGAGGCTCAGTAACCTATTTCAAACAGTACCCATGACTATGCACAGGGAGAAAGCACCTATAATAAATACTTTAATTTAAAACATAATATTTTAAAAATAAGAGCTGCTAGGTAGGACAGACTGACTCATTCTATTTTCCTGAGGAAAAAAAGCCCTATTTTTATTTGTCTTGCAATAATCCTATGTCAGTGTCACACTCTTCGTTAGAAACAGAAGACAATTTGAAGCCTACACATTAACACAGGTCGATCTGCAGCTTCCCTGTTTTTAAAAGAAAATTTAACATTTCTGTAACATATAACGTTCTGTTATATTTTATGAATGTATATCTTTTACATCTATCCCTCTTAGCTAGACAAACAGTGACACATTAGAACAAACAGGTTTTGTTAAACAAAGCTCATTTTTTTTCCTTTTAAAATGAGTTTGGTTGATGAAATTATTTTGCCGACTTAGTAACTTGAATGAGAAGAATATTTCAGCCAATTAGTATTAGTGCAATTAAAGCCATAAATTAAGTTTGATTCTGAGTGAAGCTAATTCAGAATAGGGCATTTTAATTTACTTTTACCTCCAATCAGTGGAAATTTCACTGTTCTTATTCTGGAAGAAATAAGCTTTGAAGAAAATAATTTAGCTTCCAAGAGTTGTTTTAATCAGTAAAGAATACCCACTCAGCCTTAATTTCAGAGCTTTTCTAATTCAGAATTAGTGTTTGTTGTGGAGATAAGTATCTTAATGTGTTCATAAATCTGGTCTTGTACAACAATAATTTTTGCACTCTAATAAATGCTGATGGAAATTGTTATTACATTTATTACTAAACAGTTAATTGATAGATAACAAAAATCAGAAATGGAAAATGTCGAGGTATAATCGAATCAAGGCTGTTCTAAAGAAGGGCCCTCAGAAATTTATTAATGAAATAATACTTTTATTATCTTTATGGATTGTACGGAAAAGGATAGAAATGCAGTGGCTGTAAGCCTTGTAGGTGATGCCGAAGTAAGTAGACAGTTCCTAAGAAATCTCCTATTGTACAGTACATTCAGCTTTGGCAAAAAATGTGGACTACAGTTCAATGCAAATCGGTATGAGGAACTAAGAATATCTATCACAGGCAAGCTTAAGAATTCAAAATCCGTAAGATAAAGAATAGCCAAGCACAAGTAAGATGCTGGGACAAAGCAAAAGGGAGCAAATGCAATCCTTCAGTGAGTTTACGGCAGAATATCAAACAAAAAACTGTTATTCCTGTGACATATCATTACTGAGACATTCCCAGAGCGCTGTATCTAATAACACGTCCAGATTTCTAAAAATTGTTGAATATAAAGAAATTGGGCAGTATCTTTTTAGTGCTCAACCGATACAACAAGATATGGTTTATTTGTAAAAAGCGTGCGGTAAATCAAATGAAATAACATGCCTGACTGCGCAGTGAAGTTACATCTCCTGTACTCCCCAGCTCAGCCCTTCTCAGCGGTTTTTCACCGCAGGCAGTGTAATGCTTCAACAGCTCCAAAAATTTCAGTTCACCAGGTTTATAAGTGACCACAGGTTATTAAGGGCTTGATTATGTCAAGTGAACTTCATGGTTGAAGTCTCATGCTAATTTATGAATATTGGTCCTCAGAAATTATTTTGTTGGATACACCAAAAAAAAAACCAAACAAAAAAACCCCACCAAAGAAACCTAACTGGGCTGAGCTGGGCTTGACCAGGCATACGGTCTTCTAATAATCCCCCTTTATGTACGTTCCTAGTGAATTTTAGTCCTTGGCTGTTAAGTGCAGCAAGGGTTATGAAGGGCTACAATGGATGGCAAAGAAACATCTCTCCGTGCAAAGGGAGCCAACCCAGGGATTCAGAAAGGCTGAGTGTTCTAACGGCATCACCTGGCACCACAGAGGTGGAGAGTCCAGCAGGTATTTGGGTGCCCCAGTTAACAAGTGGAAGGTGAAGGGGATAGAACTTAACAGGAGTATGAAGGCATATGAATACTGGAGGTACGTTGTAGCAATGCTATATGACAGTAAGGGGGCCAGGGAGAACACAGATTTGGTACCAAACGGAAGGACCAAAGTTTTCACAGCTTCCATCCAGGGAAAAAAAATTTAGTGGTTGAAACATGCCTGGAAGTCTGGAGCTCTTTATTCTGCTCCCATCTCTGCTGATCATTTGCTCCACAACCCCAGGCACAGAATTGCTCTGTGCCTCACAATTTCCACCGCAAAAATGAGAAGAATTCTGTTACAAGCAAGTGGCCCTCCAGGCTGCCAGGAATCACCCCCTGCCAGGGCACCAGCCCCTAGAGGGACTTTAAGAATAACTACTGCTGTTGAGATTGAGCCACCTTCAAAATAAATACATAAATCAAATGAAATTTACCTTTGTACAGCCAATGAGACAGTCTCAGTGGTTTCCAATACAAAGAGTAAACCTATCTATATTATACCCTTATCCACTCACATAAACCCCTGTCTGTACAACATCACTTGGGCTTGTTCTGAACCCAAGCCCTTCCCCCTAGGAACTGCCATTATTTGTATTTCAGGGTTTTTCCTTAAACAAGATCTGAAAATACTTGTATCACACAGACGTGATCAGTTTAACTAGAATTTTAAGTAACCGTCATCGCACTAGTTTCATTACTGCCCTAATCTTACAAAGCAAGAATAGGAGGAAGATGCCTTCACCTAAATGTAAGAACAGGTTTGCGATCCTCACTGCAGGCCTCTCAAAGTCATTCCTGCTCTTGCCAAGTGGCTCACATGCCAGACACTCTGCTGAGTCTTGTAGGAAAAAAAAGTTTTAAAAATATTTGTATAACTACGCAGGATTGGAATAGTCACAGCCTTCTTGTTTCCCGCTTAATTGCTTCCTTCCCCACCAGCCAGCTGATCAGTCAGACCTACTGGTAGCACAACAGGAGGGAATGGGTGGACAGTGCTCTACAGGCAAAATATTTTATGCTCATTTGCTTCTGAAGGTATCTGAACGCAGTAATGGTTCAGGGCACAGGAGAGCTGGGCTGCGATTGTTCTTTTCTGCTTTGAATAATGCATGTGAATAAACATCCCCTCTTCTCTATTGTCCTTTCAAATACTAAAATCCTGTGTTACCTATTCCCCTGAAAAACATCAGGCCAGGAGCTGCTCAGCTCGCTGTGATAGGCATGGAAAGTCATTCTCCATAGAGTAGCCACATTGCTGGGTAAATTAGCCATGAAATCCTGGCAGAGCGTGAATAATCAAAAAGAAGCACCTTAAATGTTTTTCCAGTTATTCATATTTAGCAGAAAACAGAATTTACATTGCAACCAAAAAATAGAATGCATGTAACATGCATGGAATAATATTTGAAAAAAAGGCAGGCAGTTTGACTTTACCAGCTCCTGCAGTGCTGCGCTGTTTCAAGAAGATAGGCTGGACGCACAGATTCTAATATTAAACAATCCTTTTTTCCTGTATCCTGTGCTGATAAAACCCTGGCACGGTCCTATTTAAAGGAAGCTTTCTTGACAGGAAAAATTGTCTGCATTGTTCATATGTGCATAGACAGACTAGTAACTGAAAGCGTGAGCGATAGCTGTGATATCAAGAAATCCCAGGATATTATTTACAAAATGGACAGCTGTGCAATTGCAACTACAGCAGTTTCAGTTGCTGCAGCATTCAGGCGTGCCCACACAATCATTAATTTAATATTTAGACCACCCAAACCTAACCACATTAGCCCTCACACAGACTGGCTTCTTCCCAGAAATAACTATTTTCTTAATATGCCCCCACACAGTTTTTTTTCATTTATGCTTTTCAAGCATAGCCTATCTTAGAAATAAGGGGGACTAGATATCCTGAATCCCAGCAAAACACAGGAATCTTAGAACTTCACCCAGTATTTTTTGCAGCATGACATAATTCCTGACTGAATGAAAGTGTGTCATTCGTTAAGCACCTTAGATCTTGATTTAAAATAGAGAGCCAGAGAGCTCAGTATTCTAGCAGTCTTCATGTAAGCCATTGTTTACATGAAATCAGTCAGTGTTTCCTTAGATGATCTTCCAAGTAGAAAAACAGTTGTGTTAGTACAGGGATCAGTAAATTTAGGAGTCCACACACAACACAAACTCTGTTTCTTAGCACATGTTTCAGTATTTTCATTTGATACAAATTTCTGAGGAACCAATTAAGAACTTATTTGACAGGTATTATTTCTTTTGTACAGTATAATTCCCTTCCTCATCCTGTCAGTTACCACCTTCTCTTGTTATTTAGAAAAAAAACTGTCATCGTAAGTGAATGCAGCAAAATTCCCAGCTCTTTCAGACATGATGTATATGAAAAGTAAGGAGAAGGTGCTGGAAAACTTTGTGTTCTTTCTGAGCCAAGCCGTAGAGATACATGTGCTGCAGCCTGTTTCAAAATCTTTTTATGACTGTGATACCTCTGGGTCAAGGTCTGTTTTTGTAGAACAAAGCAGATTTTGACAGAACTGTATCTCTTTGTGGCTGTAATGGAGTAATGTATCACATTGGTGAACAAGACAAAATAGGATGCCATTTTTTTTTCCAAGTTCACTGAAAACCATAGGGCTGTGTCATTACATAAATGAAAAACCTGGAACTAAAGGACTCAAATAGGGCAAAAACACTCTAATGTAACCTTGAAGCATCCTTTGCTGGAACATACACCGTTTTACAACAGACAAACACACAAAGGGAAGCTTTGAATACCAAGCGTGACTTGACTTACTATTAGATGTAACTGAATTTCTCATTTGTTAGGTAATAAACAGTTCAGTGATTACCATTTCATTTACATGTAGGAGTCGTTTGCAAACTTCAGAAGGTCAGGAAGAGGTTTCCAAAAATTGCAGTGGCAAAATAAGGGATTTTGCAGTCTGCAAGAAGAAAGCAAATGAAATACAAGGAAGAACGGTGACCTAGCTAGGGTCATCTTCACAAGCCTGAAGAAAACAGAGGAGTGACTTGCTGTGATGTTTCACCAATGGACTCTAGCTTTATTATTCACTTTCAAAATCTCTTGACTTCCCAGGAAGTGCTGTGGCATTTAATGTACATGAATTTGCATGACTAAGCAGCCCTCAGTTGTTTTGTTGTTTTTTTTTTTTAAAGCCCCAAACAATAGATTTTCAATTTCAAATAGATTTCCAGAAAATATTGATCTGCTTCTATTATTCCAAAGAATAATAGAATAATGAAAAGAATAATAAAAAGTCCCTGATTGCCTCCAAATAGAGTAATGCGTGCTTAACAAATTTCTAATACTTTTCATAACAAATGACATGTTTTCCAGAGAAAACTTGCTAAGCTGTCCTGGTTAGGTAAAAGCACACGATGCGAGAAATAGTATTCTCCCATAGGGAAACCCACGTGCGTTGTATCAACCCAACTTAACGTATTTCAATATTTATATAGTACGTATTTTTACACAAGCATGCCAGTATTTATAATAAAAATATTACACCTGAGGCTTTTAAAGCATTACTTTATAAAACACCTGATGATGTGACATCACACCAGAGACAGAAAAACAGCCCAGAAAGCCTGGTGAGCTGGTAACAGAAGTCAGCACACAAAGTGTAAGCATATCACAAATTTAAAAGGCCTTCCAGTGAGATTGTTGCTAACTCCTTGCAGTTAAACTCCGGGGCTCTGGTGTCATATATTTTCTTGCCTCGAGTTGGGAATTTACAGTACTGCAAACACCAGGAACGAACGTTTTTCTCTGGTCTGATTCACTGCTCAAAGTTCTCTGCCAACCAGCCTGAAGAGGTGTGTGGAACTGGGAACATGCACTGGGAGTTACAAGCTGTCACTTTTATAAAAGGCTTACACATGAATTTATCAAAATTTGAGTTACATAAACTGGTTATGCCATTATTTTGGGTTAAGGCTTTACTTTATTTTCCGGAACCTAAGTTATATATTACATGATATCTACTGTCTGTATTGTCCACTGGTATTGTTAGATAACAATGAAGCTTCACACTGACCCTGAAAAAAAAAAACCACTTAACACAGCTATTTAAGTCCTAGGCCAAAGACTATTGGAAAATAGAAATGGTGAAGTGGAATTTGAGTGTCATCTCTCATTTAGGAGATGGGGAGAGCAACGCTACTCAAACCTCCCCACTGCTGCTGCCCTCTTACAGCAGCTTTGGGCAGGAGGAACAGCATACATGTCATATTTTCTTTAGGGAAGCTTGCGAACCCGGACTGCTGTGGGATAGGGCAGACAAGAATTCCAAGGCCTGGCCCTCCAAATTTCCAAACAGCACTCTACTGGAGAGTGTGGTTTTATTCCCTTTCTTTACAGCTCACATGGACCACATGTAATACAGTAAATCAAATTAATTTTTCATAAGGTAAAAATAACAACTCTTCATGTCCCAGCCAGCTGAGTACTAAACCTAACTAGAAATAAAATAAGTTTCAGAGAAGAAATTCCACTATTTTTTGGAATATTTCCAAGACCTTTCTTATATAAATGAACAGCATCTGCCTGTGTGTTTGACAGCTGTTACTGTATGACAAATATTCCAGCACAGCGCTTGTATCCTAAAGAGAAATGTGTACAAGCATTTCATGAAATAATCACAACAAGATCAATGTTTAGTAGGAGAATTTTCCGATGTCTTTCCTCTGTTTAACATCCCAAATGAGTACAAGTAGATGTGTTACATCCCATAACTTTACAGCTACAAAACCAGAACCTGAATTATAGCCCTTTCCCCATCTGGGAAAACTAAAGACTGTGTTACTTCTTCTCAGCTCTAATGGTGATACTGATACAGCTACAAAACAAATCCTGTATGATGGTATCCTGAATACTCCATCCACTGAGATTAATGGGTTTTGAGAGACTAGGGAAGCAAAACAAAATCTCAGGGGAATTTCCGGTGAGCAAAGTTCCATCTTGTTCTTTCTGAATCCTCCTCTTCGAACATGCACCTCTAACTCAGTGAAGGTTTTGTTCTTGAATTGTACAGGAGAAGCACGAACATCTCTTCACTGCATGCACACTGGACTCACCCGTGTTGCAGTCAAACAGCCTTCCTGAAATCCTCGCTGTCCCTACACAGCATCTGCTTTCAGCCTCCCCTCCAAAGCGACTCCAGCCCAGACAAACTCATTACATCCTTCCCTGATCAATTAACAACTAAGTTCATGCCAAGAAGTTCTATCACAAGCCTGAGACTTCCAAAACATCTCCTCTCCCACACCTAAGAAAAACCAATGCAATTTGCAAATGGCTTTATAACACATTGAACTATAGCTCTTAAAGTATTACGTAGTTATTTTAGTGTATACGGCCATGCCAAACTAGACCCCAGTTTGTTCCGTGCTATAGAACCAAAACCAGTCTCAGCATTCCCATCTTGTTTTCTTCTTCTCTCTAGAGCAGGCAGAGGTAGGAGCTCCCTTGGCACAGAAATGAGGGTCAACCACCACAAACAGAATCCATGCAGAGGTTCCTCCCCACCTCAGCTGCTACTACTCCATTGCAGAGTCAGTTCAAAAATCCACAGAATCTACATTTTTGATGTTAAATTTCCTCGTGCATGTAAAACTCTGCCTAAAGCATTTCCAAGAGCTACACAAGTCTTGACAGTGCCCATCAGGAAGTGCCAGGTTTTGGCAAAACTGGGCTCTCTGGTATCCACTACCTTTGCAGGCCTCATCTTTGGCACCTCATCTCCAAGTAGATCTGGTGAGCAAGGTGCCAGAGAAAGAGACGGCGATGGTGCTGCTCTGTCTTCTCATCCCTCTTACACTGCCAGCACTGAACCAGTGACAGAAGATGTGGCAGACAAGCTCAGTTCCATCCTTGTCTTATTTAAGCTGCCCCCCTCCACAGGAAACGTTTAAACCTCCAGATACAGGACAGGCTGAGGTAGGAACGGCAATATTATCAATCTTTTCTACCGAATCTAAACTGCTTCACAGGGATGAATTAAATATTCACTGAGCCAAGAAAAGGAGAAAAAGGATTCAGAGACCACTGGTTTGGGTATCTGATTATTCGCCAGGGAAACACAGCTTTCTGTGCCGCTCTACTGAATGCTTAATGGAAAGAAAGCACTGAACAGCACAGACACAGGGAGGGATGTCACCTTATCTCCTGGCTAACCACCAGAGCCCCTGGGCTTCAGAGCCATGCCAGCTCCATTTGCTACACCAACAAATGTTTAACCCTTCTGCACAAAGGGAACCGCGTTAAGGAGACTGAAGCTCTTTCCATCTATGAGGGCTTATCGATGCGCCAAAGTATAATATCCCTATGTCTAACAAAGCCAAAAACTTTCAAAACGGAAACAAAGCAAGCAGAAAACGGCCACAAACAAACTGAATGGGCTCATTTATGAAAAGTTGACATATCTGGTCACAGTTCATATTAGTAAAGTACCACCTAGTTATTTTTATTACCCCAAATTAAAAACCAATTTTATCTACACTCTGACAAGTGATTGGTTATTACTATAATATAATATTTATAAGCAACAGACGATACAGACCCTAACAAATTTTTGTGAAGCAGCAGCATACAGAAATAACAGTTTCCTGCAGATATTATAAAACAGTCCCTACAACTCTGAAGTTGCTTCAACATACATACGTGTTAGAAAAGCCCTCTTGCAGTAATGAGCCACCAGCCATATAGCGACAGCAGGAATAGCCACATTTAAATTTCCACACTAGGCCAATGAGAAGAAAACAAGGAAAGATCTTTGTTTAGGCTACAGCCAGAAGCCATCGGAATTATTTTCCTAGGACTGAATGCAGAAAGTCTGTGATAATGAATGTACCCTGGCTTTGTCAAATGGTCAAAGTTACTTCTGGTTTAGTGGTAAAATTCGTCAGGTTTGATCCCCAAGGACTTGCTCAGAAAAATAGTAATTTGGGGATGATCTCTAGCAATGCATACAATGAAAATTAAGTTCTAGGAAAAAATAAGTTTTGCCACTGGGCAGATAGCTGAATAAAAAGCTGGGACTGCATTAGTTCCTGTTATCTGTATGTGCAAGCTGTTCACAAATAGCTAGCCGAATGATAGGAGATTTTCCATAAATATTCACTTCGTGTTTAGTGAAAAAAACATAGTAGTTTGCTATCCAAATTTATAGTAACTATTTTCTCTATAAATATTCTTTTCAACGGGAAACATAAGCATAGGAAAGGCATTTTTGGGTAGAAAATAGCAGAACCCATGCCAAACTATCAACTTTGTGCACAGACCAGAAAATGCTCCAGTGCGCTGGAATTCAAATTTTATCAAGTCAGTCAACACATTTCCAATAAACGTCATTTTCATGCCCCCTTTTTGCATACTTAAGCAAACTAAGACCAAACAAGCAATATAATACCAGTGAAACAGAACTAATAAACTACAAGTTATGCGCCTTTTTTTCTCGCAATCTATCTCCAGGGTATTAGAAATTCAGCCATGGTGACTAAGGACTCCAAGTCATTAGAGCTGTTTTTGTCTCTGCTGTTATGTGGCACAGACTGCAATACATAGTTCAGCGAGGAAAGCCATTTGGATGGACACGGTCAAAGGACTCCTCCTCCCATATGTATTCAAGAACAACTTTGATGATCAACCAGATCATCAGGCCACTCACTTTAAGCATATGGTAGTTGGTAAGTAGTGCAGGGCAGCACTTCAGAAGAGCTACGTTTAGCAAGTTGATACAATTCAGTCTTTTTTCAGACCAATAGCTGTATAAAATTTCTCAGGCTCTGGGATTTACAGAGAGAGAGGTTGGATTTTCAGCTGTTACAAAGCACCGTAGCTTCATTCAGATCAATGGTGCAGTAAGCGTGAAAGTCGTTTACGCTAGCCAAGGATCTAGTCTACAATGCCTGGCTCATGGCCACCAAACAGTTCACAAAGCTTTGAGGGGACTCGTAAAGCATTGCCCAGTGACAGAGAAGAAATTCACTGTTGTCCTTGAAACTTGTTGGTTTAACAGGAATTTTGCTTTGAGATTAATATGTAAATCCAAAACTGGAAGGACAACAGTGACAGAGATCACTGGTGCATATAATCAACTGAAACAAGAGAACTGAAACCATTATTTTTATGACATGCCCCACATGCCTCACTCAAAGCCTAAAGATTAAATGGCCAATATCTAGTGTCCAGAGGAACATAAGGCCTCCAAGAGCAGAGGACATAACAGCAGGAATTTGGAAATTGAGCTTGTTCATTGACAGAAGTGGCACCTATAACAATGATTCAGATGTGTGGTAAGTGCTGTTAGTTAATATAATCTAGATCTCATCTTTGTAGTCTGGTTAAAAGTGAGGTAAGTGGTTTAATATTTGTCCTTTCCCCTACAGTCTACCGATCCTTTTTTTCTAAACCCTCTTCCTAGGTTTTCACATATATTTTTAATATGCGTGCATGCAAGCTGTGCAAAAGCCTCAAGCAACATCCAGTACAAGAAGTGACTATGCACCATAGCGAGCAGGGTAGTCCTGTTTAATCAAGAGAGCATCTGTTGCTGCCCTGTCAAATAAATAGGGAAATGGAAAAAATATACAGTTAACTATCATTCCAGCCACCTACTACAAGCAAAAAGGTGGCAAAAAAATTCAGAGAGAGTTGATAGACACTTTTAATCAGCCCATGCTCTAAAAAACACCTGAACCATGAGTGGTGTGGGGCAGGGCACAAAGCTGTCTTGACAGAAAAGGTCACGCAGGCCCTGAACACACAGATAAATTGAGAAGGGATATTAGTTCATTACCCTGAGCTCCCGTAAGGCCAAAGGCTGTAGTCTTTCACACGGTTGCTCCTGCACTGAATCCGATAATGAGCACTTGCTAAACCGCATGTTCCACAGATGCGGTCAGTCTTGCTTCCAGACAACAGTGAGAGTACAGAAAGAATTACAACTTCCCTCGTAATTAGCTCCAATTGTTGATTACCACATTGCAATGGAGAGGGTAACAAAACAAACTCCCAAAATTCTGATTCCGTGACAAACCTGTCAGGCTTCAGCTTCCAACTGCTGAGCACCACGAGACCGAAGTGCTTTGGTGATCAGCAGGTGGGTTGTTTGGTTTTTATTGGTTTTCATCCTGTTCGATTTATATATATTCTGTCACTTCTCACTTCTTTCCTTTCTTCTTGTATTTTAAAGTACTAAACAGCCTGATCCTTCTCGCATTACAATGAATTTCCATCTGCCTTCAACAGCATTGGACCTTTTCTCCCCTTTTAGATTCCCTATTGACAAGTTACTGAAAACTCAGCACCATATACCAGTATCACCATTCTCACTAGTGCTGCAAAGAGATGAATCACTTCCTGGCTCCTATTTACTACTCCCTTATTCATCCCCCTGCAGAGCATCTCACCTTGTTAGGTTACAGCATCACACAGAGAGCATCTGTTCTGTTGCTCTATATTGTTACCCCCAGGTCCTTTTAGTCGCTGCCTTCCAGGGAAATTTCTCATTTGAAGTAAGCTCACACTCCTTATTTCTATAAGAATTGCTTTAACATTTGGTGTATTTAAAGCTTATTTCTGTTTCAATGAACCTCTATTTATCATTCTTTCAACTGCTGATTTATCTGAACATTTTCTCCATATTGATTTTATAGTTACTGTCGCAAAAATGGTACAGCTGAGCTGCGGTAATCTTAATAGGATGATTCCATATAATCTATCCTGGAGTCCTGGGGACTGCTAACATCCATCAGACCAGGAGCTTACAGCAGTTCTGGAATACAAAGGCCATTCTGGCATGCGCACAAATTTACTTGGGTGGCAGTTTGGAAAAAAAAAAGCAGCAATCAAACTTTCTCAAGTAAGAAAGCACTTGATCTTTGCTGTGATGGCAAGAGAGCTCTCTACCATACATCAACAAAGGTACACGAAAAAAGAAGAGAGCTCACGGAGCAGGAGAGACTACCCTGCCCAAAGCTCACTTTGGCATCAGCAAAGGGCCCATCGAACCCTCAGCTGCCACATTGACACTAGTCTTACACAATGAATAACAAGAAGCATTTGAATTAGCTTTCTTCAAACAACTGCAGAAGACTGCAAGCCAGATGGGCTCACTTTGTCACCAGGGGAAACCACGAAATGTGTCAGGGGGGAGTGAAGAATATCATTTTTACGCTAGTCCACAATCCACTTTGCAGGAGAGGCAATGACTTAGATTCCCAAAGCCAGTGGGCACCAGGTACAAAATACCATCACCCACCAAGCGAGCCTAGCACTGTGTTGGGACAGAGTCAGGCACAGCATGTCACATCCTAGAGACCTTAGCAAGGAGCAGCATCTCAGTAATTGTCCTAACAACAAATAGAGAGGAGTGACTTTCTCACTAAAGAGAAATTCATCATCTGGCCTGCTAAGCATGGGAGATAACCTAAGATAGTCAGGACAAGGGGTCCCATCTCACCGGTGGCCACCTTCTCCCTACCAATCTTCCACCGCTGCATTTGGGCCAGTAGCAGTCTAATTCTGACAAGATCTGCTGCGAGCCCAGCACTGATCATCAAGTTTTCTACCTATCCTTCTGACCTGCCCCACAGAATGCTTGATCAAAGCAATTTATAATTATCACTGTAGCATCTTAGGGCTTCATTAGCACTGCCACAAAACTGCCTACTCAGGGCTATGTTAATGTGTGAACAGAAGGAAACCAAGTCTCAAGGAAAATGGTACAGATGATTATATGTATTTAGCAGTTGGGAAAAGCAGAAGCTCAGCAAATGCATCTCCTTCAGCAAATCCACAGGTAGAGCTGCAAACTATGGCTCAGCTCAGCCCTTGACTCTCACACAGTTTCTTTCTTCCTTTCTTAAAGTAATTTTGAAACAGAGCAAGCAATAAAGGATTTAGAGTGCTTTGAAGTGACATGAGATAATATCAGTGCTGGCTAATCAAGTGCTTAAGGAAACTAAATAGTGCAGGAAGTTGCCTGTATAGAGTTTATTTTATTTACCTTAATCTATTTTGCTTTCTGAAACAGTTGCCTGTATTAGAATAAACAAATGAATTAATGCAGTGCCTTAATACTCTGGTAATCTCAAACTGCTCTTTACAACCTTTTTTTTTTCCCCTGTAGAACTTCAAAATAATTTCTAATAATTTGAAAAATGTTCCCAAGCAGAGTCAGTCTGCCTCTGCTCAGAGCCCTGCGCCTCCAACCTGCTTCCTTTCCCATGTTACTGCTGCAAACAATGTCTCCTAAACCAACAAATCCAGCATGAAGAGATACTTCATCACTCTGTTTGGCGATGAATACCAGATTTCCCTTGGGCTGTCAGAAAGTGGAAGAGTTGTTTAGCTGTGTATCAAACCAGCAAGCAGATTTCATGAAACCTGCTTACAGAGGATTCTTCCCCACCTCCTTAAAGTTCCTTACAATTACTAACATTTCAGAACAGGGAGCAGAAGCAACACCATTTAAGATCGTTTCATTTTAAAGATGTCATGGCCACCATAAGCAATTTCTGCTGCCCAAGACTACTTATACAGGTTATTTTCAAAGTCTGTTTATCTTTATTGCATCTTCAGTGGGGTTTTGTATCATATTTTAAACAATTATTTGCCTTGAAAGGTGTCATGATGCGCTTTCATCAACAAATCAGCTTACTCATTGCTATTCACAGTGTTCATTCACACGCTGGCCGACATGGGAAAACAGTTTGTTTTTTTAAAAACTGGATTTTACTCACTCAACTTTTGCTAAAATAGTATTTATGACAATAAAAGAAGTTACATTCACATTTTCCTTCCTTCACATTTCTCTCTCACACAACGATAAGGGGAAAAAACAAAAGGAACTTTTTAGACCTTCACTTGTTTGCATTTGTCCAGCTACTCCTCACTGACATTTTCAGACAGGATTTCAAAAATATTATCACCATAATGATCACAGATTGGAGCCAGAAGCACACAAAGTATCAGAAAGACATGATAAATATAGGATAATGATCACCAGGAAAGTTTCCCCTGAAGCAAATAAACAAGAAGTTGGCAGACAGTTTCTGTGATTTATATTTACCTTGTCACTTTGATAAAGGCTAACAGTATTACTTCGCAATAAACATATTTCTGTTCACAATTCATAGTCACATGGACACCTTAGATTTGCATCTCCTCAGCTTAGCAGAGATGTTGTGCAAGAATAAGGACCTACCCTATACTTGAATAGAAGTTTGCTGAACCAGCTTGGCTCATTTGTATCATGCTCTTAGAGCAAATAGTAGATCACGGAGGATCCTTAAACACTGAGCCCTGTCATTAAAAGCCCTCATTTCTCCGGGCCAGCTGCATGCACTGCATCACTGCAAGACACCATCTACCCTGCACCCTACTAGATAGCTAAGACTTTCAAATACACAAGAATGTAGAGGGGAAAAAAAAAGCAGCATGTAGAAACAGAAATATAGAGAGTGATAATTTATAAACGGATGATGAATGAAATAATCATACATTCTTCTCATGGCAAGAAGCAAAAATGAAATGCCATGATGAATTTAGAGATTAAAAGCTTCTCCACAGTCACCAGAGAAGCTGATTATCCTGACACATGTTGAAGATAAACATGACAGTTTATTTATACCTTGCACTCAGAAGCTCAAATTAGCAAGTTACCAAAATTGTGGGTTAATGACAGTCATTAAAAAAATTTAGATTAAGAAGTCTAACTTTCTGATGCACACAAAGTGTTCTCTCTGAAGGAACTTTACACGTAAATACAGAGTATTCAAGAAAAATACTATTTCAATAGGAAAAGTAACCTCCTGTATCAGAATAAGGGAAGAAACGAGATAATTTCAGCATCCTTTCATCACCTGCTGAATATGAATCTATGGTGATTCTTGTCTCAATGTGTAAAATCCCAGCAAGCTTTCCCCTGAAGTGAAAGATGAAAGACATAACACATGCCTGCCTATTCACCAGTGAGGTTCAAGTAGTCTGAAAAATCAGATCATGAACCATGGTGCCAAGTTTACCCTCCTTCAAAATTCCTTAATTCCTTAGAAAACCTTCCCCCACCCCCCCCCGGTGTTTACAGAGAACGAAAAATCTCATTCCCAACATACTCCCATGCCTTATGAAAATGCATATTTGCTTACTTTTCTCTTTAGTGAAAGACACTATTCTTGGACAATCTTTTAAAAATCTCTTCCATAATGGAATTCCATAAAAATCAGTCTTGATACTTTGCTTGACATTGGCAAGACTTGTTCATGACACCCTTGCTGTCCTTCTCTATCTTGTTTCAAGCTTGTTGCACATTCACATTAGTCAGGTGTTTATCAGGATTCACTGGATATAGCCAAAGTTTCTTTTCTACATTCAGAGAGCAGGACAGACCATAACATGATGGGCAACATGACACACAGCATCAATCTAGCCATAGATTAACACGACTCATTGAATTTCCTCTCAAGGCGTGTGAATTGCTCCAGGGGAGTATCACAATAAACTCAGCTCTATTACTTCCAGGACCTCAACTCTTTGTATCCCTTATTATCTATTTCTACATACTACATCATCAATGTATTTTTACTGTAATCCACTCCCAAAGTGCTATATGTACCCTTCATGATTCAAATGAACCCAAACACTTACAGATGGAACTCTTAAAAAAAAAAAGAAGAGAAAAAACAACCAACCAACAACAAAAACCCCACCAAAAAGAACATGCCTTCAATTAGAGCACTTTTTATTTAAAGGAGAGCTCTGAAACTCTATAGCATTTCATTTTCAGTCCCACAAAAACAATCTGTTGTAAGATTTCCCCTTCCTGCTTTCAAGTGGACCAGAAATACACTCAATCTGCATTGTGGTATTTTAGTATTTCTAGTCTCTGCTGCACCAAAATACATTAATATACTTAGGCGTGTTACAACTGGTTTCAAAAAAGATGTAGGTTCTTCCCGTCCTCAAAAAGTATAGTTGAGTAAACCTACAAGTTTGTTTAATGGAAGAAAGCACCACCAAAGGATGACATCAAAACTAAAACACTGAGTTTGCAGAGTTGCAAGCAGCACTCAAGTCCCTGATCCTTCTAAATACTAACACCCCTTAGAGCTGGGGACTGTTTGCAACCTTTGTTGTTACGATAGCTACAGGCTCTTGCACACTTTAAAATCATTTCCCAATTTAATGAACTGTTCATTCCACAGCGGGGTTAAAAATAATTTCTGGCAGAAATCCCCCTGCTAATGGAAACACCGTGGCTCATCTTTTAAAGGTAGCAAGGACAGGGCAAGTGAACTAAGTGACATCACGTGTGAGGTAGGGAATCTCCAAAGTCATGCAATTTTTAGAGCTCTGGAAAGCAACAGACAAGCCAAGGGCTGCATCATTCCATGACATCATCTGCTCCTGCAGAAACTTCCCACTGCAGTTCCCTGTCTAATTCCAGAGCCAGTCAAATGACCACCAGCATGAGGTTTCACAGCATAAAGAAAAGATTTGCAGCCACACAGGTCTGATGCTTCCCCCCTTTTCTGGAAGCGGCAGAGTACGCTTGGGGTGCGGCCTGCACAGTCTCCAACATTAACGCACATTCCCACTTTGGGAAATGCCTTGTTGCAGCTCTGATTTTGTGGAGCCAGTTTCTCTCTAGCGTGGAGCTGGCTGGTTTCAGAAAAAGTGATAGGAACGCGTCTGCCCTTTGACTGACTGTTTGTCAGAGAGGCTGACACATTTAGTTTTGAAGCCTGCCAATATTTCACAGCCTCTGGAACAGACAAGCTGCCAGATTTCCTTTGGGAGAAAGGAAGAAGGGGATGTACGTCTCCTGAATGAAAATAGCCAATACAGCGCTGGATCCAGCCTCAAATAAGCAACCGTTTCACTGAGGAAGTGCTACAGTACTTGCCTTATTGATTTTAAGTGGAAAACAATTCTAGAATTCGGTCTTTACGTTTAAATGTAAGCCTATCTTATAGGGTTTACTTGCCCAAAACCAGTATAAGACTGAAAATTTGCAAGAGCACAAGATGCATACGGAATAGTTTCAACATCTGAAAAGTAACTCTGCAGGCACCCAGCCGTTACAGAGATGAGCAGCCATTGCAAGCTCATATTGTTTAATGCAAAAGCAGCAGCATGAAAAAAAAAACTTGCAGTGCTGCGAAACATCAAAAAGCGGTCACTATGATGGCGAGCTTATTATTAATGACATATTATATACAATAAATCTATTTATATGGAATGGCCGATACAGAAGACTGTGTAGATGAAGAACTGTTATTGCTTTCTAACAGATGATCAATTTAAACCTCCTTTTGCTCCCCAGGTTTCTAGATATTAGGCTCCTCATGGAATCACCCTCAAATCCACAAGGATCCCCAACGCACATAAAGTCCTTCCAAGTTGTGGATTAAGGTAGAACAGAGCGTGAGCGTGCAGCATAAACCTCACCGATACTGTCCAAAACCTTTTCACTGAGATTTGGCATCTCTAATGCTCATCTTTCAAGCTAGAGAGAGGTTCCAGAAAGGGATTCATGCTTGAAAGAGGCTTTCTTCCACAAACTGAAGCAGTTGTGAGCACAGCTTGTGCTTGTCTAAACAGAAAAGCCTAAGCAGGAACCACTTCTGCTTTGGCAGAAGGTTTTTCTTTGGGGAGGGCAGGGGGCATTCACTTTAATTTTGTTCATTTATTGTTAATGTACATAGAAACCACAATTTAGATAACAGTGGATATGCTTTCTCTGACTTTCAACCGTAAACCCTATTTCTGTTACCTGTAACTTTGTCAAGCTGAAGTTTACCAGGATGACGCAGAAATCTGACACAGCTGTTCCAGGGGTTTTGACAGAACCAACTGAAATGTTACCTTGGTTTCAGAGAAAAAAGGTTGGAGAAGTAGCCACACAGGTGTGGAAAAATAATATCAGCAAGTGCTTTAGTACAATGTTTTTAAAGGGTAGTCTCCACAATTCATCACAAGTGTCACCTTTCTCATCAAGTAATTTGCTTGTGGGGAATACTCTTGAGGTAGAAAAAAAAAAATCTACAAAGATAAAGAAATGAGCTACTGAAAGAAATAATCACACCGTGGCTTACTGCAGCCTTCCAAAAACCATATGCTAATATACAGCTCCTGCACTAACAAAACCACATCAGCACCAACGCTGTAAACAGATTAACTACAGACCAGCCCAGAAGAGCAGGAGCCAAGCAGTTGCCTGGCACAGGATTTCATAGAACAGACTACTCCAAGGGTTTCTGCTGGGCCTAGGAAGGGGAATCATTTTTACCTCTTTACATAAAAATAAAGGTTATAATGGTAGAGTGTTGAATAGCAGCAGGAACAGCTAGAGAAGAAACCGGTGAATCAGGAGACAAGTCTGCTGCTGGGGCTGTATATTTAGAAATCTGCATGGGGCAAAATCCGCTACAGTGGAGTATCACTTGCACACTGACACACCTAACACGATCACCAGTACAGGCTGGGCATTGACCTGCTGAAAAGCAGCTCCACGGAGAAGGACCTGGGAGTCCTGACAGACAACAAGCAGCATGCTCTTGTAGCAAAGAAGGCCAACGATATCGGGGGGTGGATTAAGAAGAGTGTGACCAGCAGGTCGCAGGAGGTTCTCCTCTCCCCCTACTCTGCGGCTAGTGAGGTCACATCTAGACTGCTGTGTCCAGTTCTGGGCTCTCCAGCTCAAGAGAGACAGTGAACTACTAGAGAGAGTTCAGTGGAGGCTACCATGATGCTAAGGGGACTGGGACACAGGAAGTTCCACCTAAACATAAGGAAAAACCTCCAGACTGTGAGGTGCCAGAGCCCTGGAACAGGCTGCCCAGAAAGGTTGTGGAGTCTCCTTCTCTGGAGAGATTCAAAACCTGCCTGGATGTGATCCTGTGCAACCAGATCGAGGCAAACCTGCTTTAGAAGGGGGGATTGGATGAGATGATCTCTAGAGGTCCCTTCCAACCTCTGCCATTCTATGGTTCTGTGAATCACACGGCACTGTGTGGGAGGAGAAAGCTAACATGCATCATGTGGTGAATTCCCACAGAATCCCAGGAGAAATGAGTCTTTTTATCTATTCTTGCCTTTTGCTAGGGAAGAGAGAAAGAGGAACACAGTGGAAGGCCAAAATATTCCATCTGAAATGCTAAATGTTAGGCAGCTAAGCAAACATCTCGCCTCCTGTAGCCATAGGTGATTTCCATTAAAACAAAGAGGAACAATTCTGTGATGATGTGGGGTATCCTCTTTGGCTGAAAGGATGCAGGCACTAAAAAGAGAGGCATAATGGAGGCAGGAAGCATTCCTGTATTGTGGGATACAGCACTAAGACAGAGGAAAGAGATAAATATCATTTGTTCTAAATCAATGCATAATTTCGGGAGGATTCACATTTGGATCTGAATACAATATTTACATTGTCGATAAGAGTATTTTCTCGACAGATGTCTTATTGTAAACCCTGATCTGATTCCATCTGCAATCACTGGGGCCATTCACATGCTAAACCACTCTGACAGATGATGCATTTTAAATTGAAAAGGGAAATAAAATACCTAGTTCTGAGTCAGAAAGGCTACATTACATACTCAGTAAGTGCTAGGACTGGAAAGCAAGCTCTGTTGTGGATGGACAGACTCCATGTAGCTTTCCCTGGACTCTAGCTTACCATCGAGCTCCTAAAGCTTTCTTGGGCAAAAGACACAACTCTTTTTTCATTATAAAAGCCTAACAGAATTGGTTATTTGCCCCACTGCAATGAGTATGCTGATGTTGACCAGCAATCTTACAATTGCTTTTGTTTTAGAGCCTTACAAAATCTAGGTGCTATGACTGTATTTCAGGAACATTCATTCACACCTGAGATGAGGACCTTGGGCCTGGGGCACTTGTGGCTCTCCTGTCCTCACTGTCTCAGCTAGTGAAAAATTAGTATAATATCCGATCTGAAAAATACTCCCAACTGCAAACAATAAACTTCTGGAAAAAAAAAATAAACCAATATTAGATTAGCTGAAGGTTAGCGCAAGTCTGTGAAGGTCATGAAGCAAACAAACCAAAAACAGCCTCACAGAGCAGAAGTCAAGAGTACAAGGTCAGGATTCCATATTAAGAACACATTGTTCAAACCAGAAAATGAAACTTCCTGTTTTACTAAAAGCTAATACACATCTGCTTTGAAAAATTAACTCCAAAATTATTGTTCATACATGAGTACAGACAAAATATTTTACATTGAGAATACTCAAAACATCCAACAGAAACTAGCCTGAGAAGAAAAGTAGTAGCAAAACCAATCAGCACAAGGCTGAGTCCCAGAGGTCACCCAGAGCGGTGGCAACCTGACTAGAGGATGTTGGATTTATGAAAAAAGATTACCAGTGTTTAACACATTGAAGAACTTCCCAGATGCCTCCCTACTGAAAGCACAGCGATGAAGATGGGGGTGGGTAGCCATCTGGTCTATGTAAAAGCAGTCGGGTCCTATGGCAGCACGTTGACAAAGCACACAGACACCCAGTGCAGCACCCAGGTTCACAGGCATGAGAGCCTGCAATAAAATTTAAGTCAGCCCTCTCATTCTAGCACTGTACAGCAAACCAGCTAACTACCAAGCACAAGCCCGTCTGGCTGTCATACGATGTTGTGCCATTTTCCCCACCGTACTAGATACAGGTCTACCGTGTAACAAACCGTATTGACTCCTTGGGTGCGCAGACTGAACTCCGGTAACATACTTGTACAAAAGATCCTTCATTCAACAGAGAAATCCCCGGTAGTAAACCGATAACCCAAATTCACCCTACCACCAAGCTCTCACTTTGGCTCCTAGTCTTCGCATTTTCATGAATATGAACTTCAGCTTCTTAATCACGCACCAGAGTGCTGCAGCTACAGACTCCTGTAGCCTTATTACACAACGAACAAATGGGAAGGACTAACATTAGGTATCAATCAAGTGCTATGTGTATTGATCCGTGTCTGGCACAAGCCCCAGCTTAAGCTGTGCTCTCCATGGCATGCTGTAGGCCAAGCCTTCTTTAGAAGACCATGTTGACCAGTGACAATCTGAACGCCACAAAACCTTCCTTCCTTGTTCCAAGGCTGTTACTTCCCAGGGCTCAAAAATTACTACTTACTTTACCCTGGAATTTTTCCAGGGACGCCTGAGAGCTATTACTCAGGGACTATTCTCATCTATTGGATCTTCGCTCTCTAACAAGGAGAGCACAGCACAGCAGCATCCAAGGCAGCTATGCACATCATACTATTCCAACACAATTATGTTGCAGGCACCGCAATTCCCCACAAGCTGAGTAGCCAACCCTTACTGCTGCTGCTGGCTTTTTAACAATAGACCTGTTTCAGAAAAATCATTGTTTTCTCCAGTTTATCATCTCAAACTTGGTGACAAGAAAAAAGACTGGAAGAGGTTTTGAAAAAACTCGCTAGAATAAAAATTCTTCAACGGAAGCACACAGCTGCAGGCGGTCGTGTGTGCTGAAGTGAGGTCCTATCCATAATGGCATCCGTGAACACCGTACTAGACCGTAATCAGTCTTTATGGAGCATAAGGGCTATAGCTATAAAGCGATTTTAACATCAGAAATGGCATTGCAGTACCTCACTTAAAAACACCCACCCTGAAAAGAGGGTGCCAAGCCTTGTGTTAAGCAGAGGGGCAGTAAGTCAGGCATCAAAGCAGACTATGGCAAGGAGAATGCCAGTTACTTATCTGGCAAGAGGCTTAGCTAACAAAAGGAGGATTAAATGCATGTTGAATTCTGCTCTCTGGAGCTTCAGCACCTCACCCTCAGCTTTTCCTTGAACCAAAGATCTGGAACCTTTTCCCAGAAGTTTTGAATGATGCCTTTTCTCCTAAAAGGAGTCAGGGAGAAAAGGGTAACAGCAGGATGGATTTTTAAATAGCAGGTATTGTGCACCCTGTCACTAAGCATGAGCCAGGACTGAGGCACAGGGGCGAGCTGGTGCAGGACTGAGATATGAAGTAGGAGAGGAAGCACTGATATTCAGAACCTGCTCTCAGAAGCAGTGCTTCTCCCATGACCCAGAGCCATCATACTAAGTAATTCCTTTCTGTCCACAATTCAGCTGAGTGACTGGAAGAGCAGAACCAAAGCTCTCCCCTTTCCTGTTACATGCACTAGGCATCACTTATTTTTTTCTAAGCCGCACAAGAAACATCTTCCCAGACCCAAGCCCAGGGTGCAAGTAGCTCATACACTCATGGAGGTTCCAGTCATACCTTATGCTCTTTTCTTCTGAGTAGTCCAAGCTGTTAGCTAACCTTAAACCTCTAGGTATGTATGCATTGATAAAAAAATATTTTAAGGCTTCTGTCTCAGTCAAACCACAACAGCTGTGACACCAACAGACAAGATAGGAAATCTATTTTCACAAGTTGACTGGGCATGGTAAAGTGAAACATAGCCATGAACAGAAAGAGTAATAGCTTCTCTCTTAGGAATAAAAATATTCTTTTTATTTCAATATATGTATGCATCTCTTGTAATCTAACAGAATCTCCAGGAGACATTTTTGTTACGTGTTTGAATGCCTACTGCTGAGTGAGAGGGTGCCAGGCTACATCTCACGTTCAGTGCCTGAATGAGTGTTCCTGCAGCTGGTAACTTTCCACGTAGCCCAGTATGGCTCCAAGCAGGTCATGGTCAGCCAAGACATGACTCATGCACATCTTAAACATCCAAAAGGTGACAGTCATTCCTTCCCTTCCCTGCTCTGCTATGGTTCTACTAAACTAAAACAAACATTTTCCACCTCATGTTTAAATTCAAATCTGCAGAACATCTGACTCACCTGAAAGTGTCACAAATTGCATTATAGCAGAACATCTTATGATGGAAACCCTTGTGGAAGGTCTTATTAAAATATCACAAAAGGAACAGTCATCCTAAAGTACCTCCTGGCATTGAAGAAAGAATTCTATCCCTGCAATACAATTCTGGAGAAGAGTTCAAAACCCTCTTTAAAAAAATTACAATTCCTTTAAAATATGCACATTTCTAATGTAATTTATGTAGAAAACCTTATTGGTTCCATTGCTGTTAAATGCCATAGGACTCTCCATAATGGAATTAATTTCAGAAGAAAAGTTACCATTTAAATTTATTTAATCCCATGAATTAATAAAACCATTTGCTGACCTACATTAAAAGGGACAGGGCTAGCCTAAAATGAAATCACAACTCCTCTGAGATTTTTTCACTCATTTGTAAATTATACACCTACTTTAATTAGACCTACAACATTAGACGTGAAGTTCAGCTCAGACCCACATCTTTTCATTCACGCAAACACTAGAGTGTTCAATATCTTGAAATGGCTTAAAGTTCAATTTCTTCTTCTGAAACAGCGAGTACAAAAGTATTCCATAAACTGGGTACATTTACAATTAGAAATGCGGCAGTGCTTCTCCTACAATTCATAGAAAGCCTCCGAATGATGGTTCCTACATTGAAGAGAATTTAAACCATGCAGTAATCCTACAAATCGCTATCCAATCAAGTATGGGAAAGAGGTGAAACTTAATAGCGCTCAAAACAATCTCTGCAAATCAGTTCAACAAGTCCTGTTAATCCAGAGATTAACACATTCGATAAATGAGGTTTGCTTTGCCTTTTCATCTTAAGTGAGAAGAAAAATAACAGGAGCTCTAAAAAGAAAAGCAAAGCCCCAAATATCTTAGATGGATTATCATGTAAAACCACAGGATGCAGAGTCATAATAAAGCAGTTATACCTCATTCCGGAAAAAACTCAAGAAATTAAATAATATGTCTGAAGAACAACATCACCCATTTCTATTCCAGTTAAAATTTCCAACCAGTCACCTTCTCTTTAAAATATGATATATATATAATAAATGCATATATATATATATGACCCTTTTTCACACCATCTCATTTGCAAGCCATTAATATGTATGCCATATGGAAGGGATACGTATCATATCAACACACCTACTGAGACCTGAATAAGGTTGTGGGAGAAGCTAGTCAGTGCAGGAATTCGTAGTTGTGTTAAGAAGTCAGGCCGGAGGTGTAGGTGCTACACTACTGGTCCTCAGGAGCCTCACATGCTTCCCCTTATGACACCAGGAACCTTCCACCAAGTCTGGTGAAACACACTGTGCTTCCATCTCTCCATCCATCAAGCTGCATGTGTGCTTCCCTGACCTTGTTCTCAACCATGACATTGTGGTATTGTCTCAGTAACAACTGTGCACATAAATGACATGGCATAACAGAAACACAACCTATTTAGGATCACTAAGAAGCAGCCTTGCTTCTTCAATGCCCATATTTCTTCACGGGGATATAAAAGACCACCAGGGCTCATGCAAGTACAGGCTTGGAGAACAAGACCACACTATTGTCATCCAGCCTCCAAGCTCCCTAGATGCTAGAGCCTTGCAATTTTCTGCAGTACAGAAGGGCAAGCTTCTCTTTGCAGATGCAGTTCCCTCAGGAAGACCTTGGTTATATTTGGATACAATGTTGTAGCATTTCTGTCAAATATGGAGTTAATGAGGGACCCCTGAAACTGATCTATTATTGGAGTAAGTGGTCTTATCATGATTAGGAATCTCCCCATCAAAGTATTTTACATGGATGAGTGTAAGCATTTATGTCTTGCTGGCTTCACCAGGAATTTATCTTATTGTAAATATTACCATGACATCAGAGGATACAAGATGTTATTCCTGTAGGAATAAGGAACATAATTAAGATAGGGAAAGTTAATTCTTCCTTTCATGACTCCTAATTCTTCATGTAGAGCAATAGCTCCTATTCTTATGGTCCTGATATTTTACATAGCATGGGAGTATTTTTACATAGCTTCTTGCCTACTGTATTTCAGGAGTGAATGAAGAGAGTATTGGTCATAAGTTAAATATCCTGTGATTCCAAGTTGTATAAATAAGTTACTGTACATTAAGTAGGAGGTAACCAAAGACAACAGTATTCTGCAAATATTAAATTTCAGGGTTATTTATCCGCAACTTCCACCCTGTGAATGCATGTGTACATAAAGGTATAGTGAAACTTTCTGGCCAGCATAAAGTACAGCATCAACCTTGGAAGTTTTAATGTTGTAAAAAGCAATTAACAGCCAGAATTATTCTTCAATACTGCTGAATTAATGTCTCTGAAAATGATGTACCTCTGTGTTTGAAGATTTTAGGTGGCTGACAAGAAAACACAGAATTTCGGGCAGGAGTGAGCTTTTAAACCTTGCTACATGAACTAGTCAAGAGACATTTTCACTTAAAGGACTTAAGATATGAAAGATCATGCTCAAAAGCATATGCTGCAGTATTTCATTAGGAGAACAGCAGTCAAAGTTTCTTTAACTTGTGACCTACTTTTCTTTCACTAGAAAAGAAAGCTCTGGTGGAACCAGGGAGTATGTGAACACACTGAAACCTCAATTAAATAGAATTTCTTCACCAAAGCAACTAAATTTAGTGACACCAAGAAAGAGCAAATGGCATGACTAACTGGAAGAAGATTGTGCTGTAACTCATGGGCAACAGCAACCTAAACATAGACGCTACTGCAAAGTCTTCCCCCTCATGAAATACCACATTCGACAGTCCCCAAAGTTCACTGGGGCTTTATGAATTTTCTCATTTCACGTCCAATCACTTGGACCATGTGACAAGATCTTCCCAACCAAAAGGCATCAAGCTTTTTAATCTGCTCAGTCTTAAGCCAGAAAAGCACCTTCTCAGATACTACTAATAAATGAGAAAATACATAGATTTACCTTAATGGTTGCTTTAATGGTATGTGATCAGTGCCAATGTTCATACTTATGTAGGTCTCCTACAATGAAGTCCCCAGGGCAGCTTATCTTGTGGAACAGTAAGCAGAGGTCTAGGATCTTGTTCATTACAAACTCTTATTTTGCCCAAACAATCATCTTCTGGCCTTTAGAATTACATGTTAAGAATAGAGACACAAGCTGTTCTTCAAATATCTAGATGTAATCCCTGAGACACTCAGAAACAACTGTGCTGAAATGACAGAATTTAATTTCAAGCAAATAATTAGTGTGTCACAGATAATCAGATATCTAATGGTACTGTATTGTTCCTCTTCTGTTTCTAACATACTAGTTTATATTTTCATGGTTGAAATATAATTTCCACAGGTATTTTTCTAAGTCATGTCTTGGCTTTCTGGAGTGTGCTCAGCAACATCCCTCTTGGTTTGCTTTAATTGGTGCTCATAGCAGCACCCAACAGAAGACGTGCTGCTATGACAGAACTTGTCAAAACATCACCCTTGACAGTCACGTGTGTGCATGTGTGGGCACATATATATACATGGAGAAAGAGAGAGATGGTAGGATGCACAGATTCCCTTGCAAGATTCATACATTTCCATTTCAGGTACCAAATATAAACACTGCCCCAAACCTAAGTTAGAACGCTATTTTAAAAGGCACCAGGTTGGAAATGTTGTGGAAGATCATTTTCAATTGATACAGGGTATCCACAGCACTGCCTCAGCAGAGGCATGCTTCTCACTCGTCCGACGCACAACTACCACCTGGTGAGTGCAGTTCACACCTGTGAAATCAGTCTCTGGTTTTATAAATTCCTTAAATACAGCGATAAGTTGCACCTCTCACCCTGGCAATCCAGTTGCATTTTTTTCCTGCTACTATATATACTAAATATCAGTTGAAATAAGTCATGGACAAGTTAGTAACTAAAAATGGAGACAAATGGGAAGCATAATAGCCGTATTAAGACAGTATCTCAGTAAGCCAGCAGTACAAGTGTTTTGCAAGAGTCAGTTAAAACGTGTAGAATTAATCTACAATGATGTGCTTATTATCGTTCTTTCCTTGTTATTTCATCTGTTTTCAGCAAGTCACTGCAGTAACAGGAAGACCCGTACCGTTGATTTTCACAGTGCCATATTCGTCTCCACTATTCTGGTACTGCCCAGCTGCATCCAGGCCTGCTGCACTTCCACGGCTCCTGTAATATGAGGTTTTGATAACGCAGCCAAATATTTCAGTGGCACCTCACCCTTCATGCAACTTCATTTTATACATGGTTTGAAAATATAGCAGGATAAACTGCAAAGTTGCAGCCACACAAAATGTATATTCACAATTAATTTGCAGCCTCGGTTTCATTGAGATTCCTTGAGTCCTTAAGGATAGGGAGGAGAAGCCTGCTCGTTCTACAAGGCATGTTTTTCTCCAACGCTATAACCGTGACTTGTAGCAGAGTATGTGTGATCTGCAGTGCCTGGAGAAACTTTTCTTTTGTAGTCTGAAGAACTGCTCGAAAAGAAAGTCTGACTGATAACTGGGCAGGCTTAAAGAGAAATCTGTAATCTCCATTTAATTATAGTCAACCATCAATTGGAGGTGGCTCGCATGTAGTGTTAGAACCAATATCCCACCAAAAAGGACGTATCAGTCTACAGTAGCTGTGCATTATTGTTTTAATTCAGGTTTTTAAATGATAACTTGTTACTTGCATGGAACGTAAAGTTTGGCCGACTCCAAAGTCCGCGTTCAACTATATAGAATAAACAGGCAAAAGGTTGCCATGGTAACACTATCCTAATGAGATTCAGACCTGATCTACAGTTCACAAGGAAAGACAGCATTTCTTTTTAATTGCTGCAGCCAGTTCAGGAGCACTGCATTTGAAGATACAGTCAAGAATATTTAAGTGAGAGCCAGCATGAAGCAATTATGTTTCCCACTTACTGTCCCACTACCCGTGTGCTCCCAGTGATGACCAATACCTAGAGCTGCCAAGGGCTGGCATCTTAACCCTGCAGCAGCAGAGTCACACCTCCAACACTGGGTAAGACCTTTGCTACACACTTTTGGTACACAGCAGTCTCAGGGCAGTTGTTTCCATTAAGTATCCAACCTGGTGCTTCCTAAATACTACCTATAGTAGCTAAACTTTTTGCCGCAGCTTCTCAAAAGGCAGGGAGCCTGAGGCAAACACCTACATGAAGAATTTCCATCCAAGCATCTCAAGTTTGGCAGTGTTAGGAAAAGCTGAACCCCAAATCTTCTCATGCTAAGTGTCAGGAAACGTTGCTGGAGTGACACAAATGCTTCTGGCTATAATAAGCACATGCAAAATGCAGAATTGAAACAGTACTCTTCTGCAGGGTAAGTATATGGACAGAGGGTTCTGCAAGATCACCGCTGACAAAAGTAGCTGGAAAATTATAAGACAAGAAGCAGCCGGGATAAAAGAACACAGAAGCTGAAACACTGACAAGACATGAAATGTGGGAGTAGAAATGTTAAAGCGGCGCAGGACAAAGGAAGGCGGTTATCAAACACTATTGTGTTAGCTGCTTCTGACAAGGTGTCCTCACGCCTCTTCTGTGGGCAGCACTTTCAGCAGCGAGCTCTTCATGAACAGCTACACGGCGTCCTTCCCCAGGCATGTCAACAGTCCTCTAAACAGCCAGTTTCGAACTAGCAAACTTTCTACTTAGAGGGCAAAGCAAACTCTGAGAGCGTTTCTATAGCAATGAACAATCCTTCATTAGCCTTCAAGCAAACTTCTCATTTCTGTGCCCATTAAGCACTTTTATAACTATGCCCATGCACGCGGTCTTCTGCTACAGCTGAAAAACATTTCTCTGGAAAGGCTGGTGGTCCGCTTGTTCCCTCTTTAGCTGGTAATTAATAAGAATATGCTTGATTCACCGCGTATTAGAGGACAATAAAGAGCTGGGAACATGAAATCCTCTTCCTATTGCCATTCTTTTCTAGAATGGGATTAAAAGATGAGCAGTCTCAGGGACTGATGTGTCCTGAAAACTATGGCAACCATTTCTGGCAACAGCAGTGAATAAAGACAACTCACTGCCACGAGATTCGTTAGTAATATGATGCACAGGCAAAGCTCTGGGAGCATACTACACCTTTACTATGTCCTGAATTTCACTATGGTTATCTGGATGCAACCTATACGGCCTGCACGATTATTCTGTTCAATTATTCCTAGAACCTTCATTAAATATAGTCAATCGCACCAGAAAGCAGAAGTTTATATTATAAGATTTATATATATTATTTCCTATAAAACACAGTTCATTTCCTGTTAAGTGACATACTAGAATTATATTTTTATATATATATATTTTATTTTTTTTTTTTTCTAACAGTCTGGCAAATGTTCTTGGTTTTTCCGTACACCTCTGTCAAGTTTCATTAACAGAACTTCCAGAATTCCATTATAATGTCATAGGATTGATTTTTACCTTTAGTTTTCCAATTTCTACTTACTGGATTATGATGTGGCATTACACTGTAAATGAAGTCCCAAAATCATTACTCATTAATTTATCACTTGCTACAGCCCATGTGTCCAGGTAAAGTTTAGGTATGTCCTTCTCTCACTTCAAGGAGATAATTAAGGCAAAGAAATATTGCTGCATTCACGGAGCCACACCGACAGGTTGCCATATGACTGAAGAGACTGTGAAACATCAACACTGCAAATATATGCCAGAACATGCACCCATGGGTGTTGGTGACAGAATAATTCACATATCACTGTACGTTTTATCCTTAAGATCTAGGCTGATACAAAAAAAAAAGAAAAAAAAAGGTAGATTTCAGCCAAGCACACTGTCAGACAATCCAGAATCTGCTGACTGCAAACATCAATTCTTGGTGCTTTGTTTTGGTACAGGAGGTGTGTATTGTTTTTCCTTCAGGTACAGGCCTAATTTTAAAGTTGTATTTCCAGGATGAGAAAAAACAAAGACATACGTGTCTGTGTCCTTCACTGTTTGGTTCCCCCCCCACAATACTGACGTAAAATGTGTAAGTGATCCCAAGCATTCCCCACTGAGCAGATGCAAGAGGTTTATGGAAAAAAAAGGGGCAAAAATCACAAAACACCAATAGTCAAAGTGCACTTAAGTACGAAAATACCACAGCCTTGCAGAAGAATCTGTAGGATGTCCATGCTCTCACAGCACTACTCTTTATATGCCACGCTCTTCACAAGGGCCCAAGCATTTTTCAAGTATGAAGAGGCAACTCTACAATACGACCCATGTTAGCAAATGGTCAATCAGTAAAAGACCAACACAGGAAAGAGCTGGAGCAACTTACCAAGCCAATTTTGAGCAGGACAAAATTTCAGCAATAACATCAGCTTTTAATAGGGTATGTTAAAGCAGTACCAGTCTCCGGAAAGACAGACACTGTGGCAGGGAACAGATTGCAAACCCTCGGGTGAGGGTTATTTGAGACACGGAAGCCAGATGTGCGACAGCTTAATTCTGTTCTGTACCCAAGATAGGAAACTGGTGCCCCAGGCAAGGCTAGAGAATATCAGCTGCCTGCAGAAACCAAGTTGAACGTACAAAGGTCAAGAATCATCTGCTCCCATCCTTATCCAATCGTGGGGAAGCAATCTACATTTTACTTCTTTTAGAAGTTATTTTATGGCCGATAACTCAAAGCCCATCTCTGCTAACACGCTAGAGGGAGAAAGCACATGCATTGCTGTATGTCTCGTACAGGAGTCTATTGCACAGTGACTTCTCAAACTGCCGCGGTACACAGGCAAGCAGAGTGCAAATTGACCTTAAAAAGCAGTGAAATCTTCCTTCTGGGTTTTAATTGCCCCTGCACTCAAAGCACAAGCTATTTCACAATGCAAATTTATCCTTACAAGCGGTGACTGTAAACAGATGTTCTTTTGGCAGTCCCTCATTACTGTCTAACTGAGGAATTCTGGACTATTAAATGCCTCATATGAATGTGCTCAGCACAGCACCTGAACGCATTCTTTCTTTTAGCTGGAAAAGAAATCGGAAGGACCTTCACTAGGGTTCAGAGTTTGTAATTAGATGCTGGACAGTCGGTGGGGCGGGACTTCCACATGCTTTTACAGATTTTATTCAAAGATATGATGCTACTGGGTTGTACACTGAATTTTCACAGACATTTCAGCACTTCATATGTATGGGTTTTGGCACAGAAGGAAAATGTATAGACAGAAGGCTTGTGCGCAGTATGCAAGGTTTTAGTCACCAGCTAGAAACATCCTTACCCCTGAAAAGCTGCCTTGCTCCTGCAGAGCAGATCGTGACAAGCCACGAGGAAAGATCTGAACGTAATGGAAAATGATTCATTGCTAATGAAGAAAAACTACCAAGATTAGCTGAAAGCTTATGAAAAAAGTCAAGCCATAGCTTAAAAAAAGCTCAGCTTTCATGGACCTCAACAGAAGCGGTACTCTCAGAGACCCTACAGAGATTGGATTGCTGTCTGACATTCACAGTAATCCCTAAGCTAAAATATAAAACAAAATTCAAGGAAACTCATGAAGTGGACACTGAACATCTGTGCCCATAATCAAGCACTACACCATATTCACTCATCTCTGGTTAGAGTGAGCTAGAATAAATAAATAAATGCTAAAATCCAGCCTTGCTACATTCCTTTAAAATATTCTGACTCTCAATGATGAGAGTACTAGTACATTTAGAGAGAGAACTCTAAATGAGAGTACTAGTACATTTAATCTGACATGAAATGTTAATTGCACATTTTCATCTAACTGCTCCTTACAGATCCCATGTCCTCTCCTACATTTTGTGCAGAATTATATACATTTATGAAGAGGGAAAGATTAAAGATCATTATTTTTTCACTGCTGATATTCTACTATGCACATATATAAAAGATCTTTTGTCTATAGTTATTGATTTAAGAGCTAGTTTTCTAAATTGTCTATACCTGCTCACTGCAGGGAAGTCAGACTAGATGACCTTTAAAGGTCCCTTCCAACCCAAAACAGTCTATGAATCTATGAAAACCAGACACTGTCCACAAACTTTCATATTCTATGTTTCCAAACAGATACAGATCTGAGGTTCCTATTAGACGTAAGTCTTGAGATACAGACTTACAAAAAGACACAAAATACAAAGTCACTAAACCACCCTCATCCCGTGTGGCTGTCTCTTCTCTCGGCCCACAATCAGCCATTATAATTATGACCCTGATTTGGCAGCAGTAAGAACAGACCATTATCTTTTTTACTGTGGACTCTGATGGAACTACGAAGAGGGCGCTGAGGTGAGAATGAACTTGTATCTTAAGATTTCATGATCTCTGTGGTAGAATTCAACCTGCTCATATATAAATAAAATGTTATGAATAAAACTCATGAGAGTCACACTGTTAATTCCTAACACCAGTACTCCAGGAGCTCTCCTTCGGATGGCAGGCTTTACACACACAGCTGTTCTTGAACCCCCGAGATGAAGAAGCCAGAACAAAGCAGCTGATGATCTAAAACCAGCACCGTTACCAACCACAATATACTCAGCAGGTCTAAGGCACAGCAGAGTCTGCCTGTTTCTCACAGCTAACCACTTGTTGGCTGGATCATACATATTTCATAGGCCACTTGAATGGCCCTGAAGAAGACAGGACAGAGGTGGAAATGCTCCCTTCCAGCCCAACCTGCTGTTCTGTAAGCGACAGGACTCTGTAAGCACTTTCCCCTGTATTGCAGGTGGCATTTACACCGAGACAAGAACACTTCTACAACCAGAAATTGATTTTGCCCTTTAATTCACTACTCAGAGGACGGCAACATGCAACAATACATCCAGAGAAGAAATAACTTAAGTGGGACTGACTGCGTGGAAGTGCTGTGGAGAGCGTCAGAGCTGGAGCTTGCTAACCAAAGGCGGCAGACACCCACGGCACATCGCTGCCCGTCAGGGCTGCGCCCGCTCTCACACTTCACTGACAGCCTTTCTGCTGACTACCTTCAGTCCTTCCCATGGATATTTGAGCTGATGGCTAACTACTACAGAGTAACATACCAAGCCACAAAGACTTACCTAAACATCCTCAGACACTGCAGTTACTTCTCCAGCAGAGAGCCTGGCGCTAAGCCCTTTCAAAGCTTTCCTGGGAAGGGCTCCATGTCTTTTTTTGCTTCAAAAGGTGCCTACGGTGAAAGTAAGTACTGCTGATTCCTAAACCACTTTTAGACTGAGTCACAGCCACTCTTACAGACACCTGCCTTGTCTTGAAAGATTCCTGAAGTTTAGAATTCAAATAAATACCTTTATTAGCTGGAAGGGAGGTACAAGGAACTGAACATTCCCAAGTCAAATCCCAACTATAATTTAATCACTAATGAGTTTTACTTTTCTCTCTAAATAACCGTGTATGATAACTTTATAAATTATCAATCAGAAATTGATTCTCTCAAGGCTTACGTGCAATAGCAGTAATATGAATCCTCCATTATCACCAAGTTCCCACGTTCAAAGGTCACTACAGCTGCTGTGCCCCTTCAGGCCTCCACAGATGCTCTTTTGTAGAGGTGTGATTACATGAGCGTTTCAGAAGACAGAGGTACTGAATAAGACATTCATGGGGCAGACTGACTAGGTATAAAGGCTAATTATCACCGCTGAAGTCAAAGTCATCAACCCGCGAGTCTCTTTGCCAGCGTTCTTGAAGGAACTTCTCTTGTACCTGTGTTATCCTGCACACGCAAGGCTGCAGGGTAAAAACTGCCTTTCCCCCCTCCCCTGCAGTCCTTGTCAGTTTTTGGGAAAAGCTTTCTGACACTTCCAGAAATCTAGCAGATAGTAGCACCTTCATTCCTATTCAAAGCCACACTGGCTGAAATAGCGAAACAAAACAATAAATCTAAGGTGTGGTTATAGAGCTGGGAAATACGGGAAATTTTTGTGTCAATAGTACCATCTGCTGGATTTCAAGAGAGACAGAGAACAATCAACAGTGATAAAAGTCAGATTAAGATGCCATTCAACACCGTTCTTGCAGGAACACCACCATAACTCAACCCTTACAAATCAACTGGTAACAGATTGCCGGACGAGCTGCCAAAAACCTGCTGAAAGGTCACTGACATTTTCAATAGGTATTTCTTGTTAAATCAGGTATTCAAAACTCATTCCACACAATTCACCACATGAACAAAAACAAATTAGCCAGTCCAGTAGCCCCATTAAAAACACAAGGTGCTGCTACTACTAATGACAGTGTTAAGTACGGCTCCTTTGTTTCGTTTTTAAGGATGATTACACAATTAACGTGTTATTCCACTACAGTATTATTTGGAAGGGTGGGGGAGGTGGACAACATCAAGGAGCACTGCAACCCACAATGGAGAAGAGCCCCGCTTTGCTCTGTTACGCGATTGCTGCTGTGTTTGTGGAAGGGGAGCTTCACCCCAAAGCACTGTTCCCACCCAACGCGGGGAACAAGCTTCCAGAAGGAAAAGCAGAGACAGAGCAGTAAGGATGAGGAGACTTGTCTTTTAAGAAAAGAAGGACGGGTAACTGCTACTGTGTGTTTTCATATGTGTTTCCCGAGGCTTTGGAGATTAATTCAGACGAAACCACGGGACGGGTGTGTGTTTTAGTAGTTCTATCACACAAAGACCCCGGGAAATCAGCTGTCGCTGTGCTCCAGGCCAGAGCGCTCTCTGTGAATCCTCACCTGGCTCTTGGAAGTCAGCGAGACCAACTCCTCGCTCATATAGAGCCCAAATTACTCCCAAAATCTGATTTTTTATCTAATTTTCAAGCTATCACCGGCTATCAGTGTACCTGAACACATAACTGATAACTGAATTTCTTTACGCTCATTCCGGGAAGCCTCAATAAGAACCGGTTGTTAGAGGAGCTCAATCTACGTGACTTTACGGAAAGGTTATTCCCAAAATTTCAGCAGTAAAAACATCAGCCTTGAAAACCCTCAGTAATAACCTACAAGCCCTTTGCTGAAGAGTAAGACAATTTCGTCATATTCCCTGCTAGCTCTCAGTGAACAACCTCCTGACCGCCTTAGGCAGGCGCTTCGGGAGAACTGCAGCTCTGCTCGCACCACTCACCTTCTCAGGTGTGCGTCCCACCAGCTGCCGCTACCAGAAAGCTGCGCGCTCCATTTCCACGCAGAATTGTGTCCGAGTGTCCTTCAACCCTCCTCTAAATCTTGTAGCTGCAGCAGAGTGTATTGGAGCTGCGCTCAAGGCCGCTCGTCTGACGGAGCGAACGGCTGACTGCCACCACCTGCGAACCCTCCGGCCCTGACCTGCAGACACCGAGCACTGACTCCGTGCCACCACAACCCAGGAACACGCCGATACTTGGAACACACACGGAAAAGAACCACGAAAGAAAAACAAACAAACACTTTCCTCACGCAGTCGAAGGGCAGAGCGCGGCACACGGCGGCCGCAGCACCGCTCCCGGGACAGCCGCTGCCAGGGCGGCTGTGCGCGCCTGCGGAGCACGGCAGCCTGAC
>VZZY01000740.1:66390-157998 GCA_013400335.1 Eurystomus gularis | reverse complement strand
CAGCCCGGGGCCGAGGCCAGGGCCTGGCCGCCCGCAGCCTCCCTTCTGTCCCGTGTCTCACTCACGGGCGCTTGGGTGGAGACCGGGGATTTCACAGCAAGGGGGTTTGCGCCGTAACTGCGGCCAAATGACTCTCGTTTTAACCAGCGGCAGGAAAAACGCTGCTTCGCTCTAGTGCACAGCGATGCTCGCTCCCAACAAACCTCTGGGGATGACGTTTCCCCTACACGGGTGGGAGTCCGTCTCCATGCACTTGCACGCCTCACCTGAGGGTGTTGGGATGGAGAAGAAGAGGAGCCCCTGTGGCGTGGAAGAGCGAGCTTCCCCCTTTTCACACTCCAAAGGGACATTTCACACGCTGGGAGCCTTCCCATTCCAGTCTGAATTTTTTGGAGTGAAGGCGTAATGCAGACAGCTGGGGACAGATTTCTGGTGGGGTTTCACTGCGGATATGTCAGCAGCTGCTCTTCTGGCATATGAGTCACTGAAAACACTTTGTTCTTGCAGACTGGCAGCGGAGGGAAAGATGATGCTAATTAGCTTAAGGTTGGCATTTCGTGGCAGTTTGCATTACAGATTTGAGTCATACTTAAAAGTTAAGACTTTCGAAAGAATGTGCAGACTGTATTGGAATAAAATTTCACTGTCTTTCACATTTATTTAGGAAATAAAAAGAAGACAGCTCGCAGAAGCTGCTGAAAAGAGGCAGATGGAGGTAATGTCTGAAAAAAATTTATTCAAAATATATTTATGTCTTACGGGGAAAATATTTAGGGCTTCTGTAGGAACACTGGATATCCTGCCTGGATTGTGGGAATTGTCATTAAATATTTTCACAGTATCACTACCTTTTTTTTAAAACATATTTACGGTAGACTTCCACAGCTAGGTAGGTGTTCAAAGACCATTGCAAGCTAACCGAGCTTGTTTGGATGGGAGAAGTTTTGCAGTAGTTAAAGAAACAACCAAAGAATTGGAAGAGCCAGTTCAATGTTATATTTTTTCCTCATTGTAAGACTTGTAAACGAGATTGAGAAATACTTCAAACCTGGAGTTGTCAAACAATTGTTGTGGCAGTTTCAAGTGGTACTGCAGTTGTGCTTCTCTTACAAATGCAGGTTACGGGCACTTGCAAGTTCAGTTTATTAACATGGCAAGAATTGAGCACATAGCTCAAATTCCAGCAAAGAAGCATTACCCAATTCTTCTGTCTTTTTAAGGTTGCTGAGCTTTAACTATTTCAATAACCTTCAAGT
Organism: Eurystomus gularis; assembly: GCA_013400335.1. Taxonomy (NCBI): domain Eukaryota; kingdom Metazoa; phylum Chordata; class Aves; order Coraciiformes; family Coraciidae; genus Eurystomus; species Eurystomus gularis. The sequence continues at coordinate 156,742 of VZZY01000740.1, read as the reverse complement.
TAAGAAAGGTAGGATGCAAATGTTCTAGCAGAATGTAAAACCAGCAAGCCTGTTTCTTCCTTTCCATACTTCTCAAAAAGGCTTATAACATACAACATACAAAGTCTACACTAAAAAACATGTTTATAGAGTCCTGAACTGGAAAGAGCATGTTACATGTATGACCATTAATGACGCTACATATTGAATTAAAAATCCATCGCTGTTGATGAGGACCGTGTTGACCTGGTTTAAGGGAGTTTGGTGAATAATTGGAACAACAGCTGTGTGATGCTTCAGAGTCCTTTAAAAATTCTTGATTTTGTGTCAGACTGCATACTTAAAGCAATCCACATGTAACCTTAAATCACAACAGGGGTTTTTTTTTGGCATAACTGTAGGAAATATACTTTAGACAGTGTGTGGAAGGGGAGCACTCCCATCTTTGAGCTCTTAAAGTGCTCAAAAGCTTTCCTGGGAGGAAGGAGGAATGAAGCAACTTGGCTTATGGAAGGCTTTAAAGTTCTGCGATAGCCATTAAGCTGCTACAGATCAATGGAATTATCACCCTCTGTTACTTAAGGAAGTAAAACACCTACCAGGATTTCTCAGGACTATCTTTTTTGATACCATTTTAGCCTACAAATGTTGGGTCATGAAGAATTCTTAGAAGCAGGCCAGTTCAGTTTCCCCCTCGTGAGGGACAAGGGTATAGATCAGATGTCCTCTGCTTAGTGGTTTCCTGCTTCTTAACTGCTTGTTATTCAGCCTTAAGTCGTGTGAGGTGTTCTTCCTTTTGGCGTGCTGTGTCTGGGTACCTAACTCACTTGGAAGGCCAGTTGCCTAAAAGCTGGACAGCACAGGCTCGAAAGGAGTTAGTATTTATCGGTAAGGTTCGGCCTAGTAGCCCATTGAGAATTCCACTTGTCATCAGGACCTTGAATTTCAGGCAAAAGCATTGCTGTTTTCCCTTGGTAGACTTAACAGCTTTTGTATGGCTTATGCTGCAGTGTAACAACCCTAAACTTCACTAAGAATCAGTTTTGAACACATGTTCTCTCTAGGTTTACAGTGTTAACTGTTTGTCTGTAGTTCTGATCCTCCTGCCGTCTAGCCTGGGTCCTCGTTAGACCATTGCCACGAGGATGTGAGGCGGGTAGTTGACAGCAAGTTTCTCATCTGTGCACTCCTGCTGTCCTGCTACACGGAGTTTGAAGGGTAGAGTGTCACACAGGTTATTTCTCACAGACTGCAATTTAGAAGTTGGATTTCTCACCGCCTGGGCTAGCACTACTTGACACAACCTTTTCTCTCCCCTCCGGGAGAGTTCCCATTGATTTCTCTAGTAGCTATGCAGAGCTCGTGACTCTGTCTGCTCACCGAGTGTTAGAGTGGAAGCCGTCATTATGATTTCCATCATCTCTATCCTATCTCTTACCACCCTCAAAGCAAAGAAGTACCCTGAAAGGTCTGCACTTATGTCATTGTAGCGTTACTCAGTGTTTCGGTCTTTCCAGGCAAACCAAGGTTCACAAAATTGCGTTGCCAAGACTGGCAGTTTGGTTTCTATCCAGAAAAACAGCTAACTGCTCTTACCCAAATGTGTTTTCTCTCTCTCAGGCTTCCTCTCGAGGTATTAAGAATGTTCACTCTGTAGAGCAAAAGAAAAAGAAACAGGAAGAGATAGAAAAAAGAATTGCAGCTTCAGGCTCTGGAGGAGAAGGAGGACTGAGAGTAAGTTTAGAAAAGAAACAACATGATGCAACTGTCCATATACTCACTGAGAAAATCCCATTTTCTTGCCATCTGCAAGACTGAATAACTGTGACAAACCAAGAGGAAGGGAATGGAATAGAACTGGAAGCATGTGTCGTTATCACACAGCATTCAAGGAGACTTCATTTCTGGGACACAAAGACAGCAGGGGTGGCAGAGAACAGGGGTGGGGTTTTTCCCCACTTCTGCACTTGTGATGCATCACAGTGAGCACTGGGGACCTCCACTGCCTCGCTGAGTTGAGCTGTACTCAGTGTCCCTCTTCGGTACCGGTTGAGGTTATATCTGTTCCCTTACAGCTAAGTAGGACGATGGCTTTGGGGCAGGAGCTTGTGCGTGCTGCTGCTGGCGGGCTGCATGTCCCTCGCTCGCTGGGAGGGAAGTGTTAGAACGGGGAATTTGTCTTTAAACAACCTTGTGGTTGTTTCATTGCCTTTTTGTTTTTTACTCCTTCCTTTCCCCTATCTTCATACAAACCTGTGATGTGTTTTGTTGTTCTTGTCTTCAGTGGCAGGTTGGCTAAGGAAGGATGACCTCAGAAGAGAGGAAGATTGATGTTTACTGCCAGTGACTTGCCAGTTTCTGCAGCTGAGCAACACTTACTCATCATGTGGCTTTTGCTGTTTGCATAGGAAGACTCAGCAGCACTTTGCCATTGTGGGAGAACAGATGTGGAAACAGACACCAAGAGACCTAAGAACTAACTCTGAACACTAAGTTTTGGCCAATTTTTGTGTTTGTTTTATGTGCATGTTTTATTGCTTCCCTGTCAGGGGAGTGAGATAGTTTTCTCATGTGGAAGTTTTCTCATGTGGAAGTGGCCTCCTTACCTGTAGTCAGTCAGTGCACGTCCGCTGTCTGGTCCGTTGTCTGTCTGTGACTGGCTTAGGCACAGCTCAGGTGCCCGTGTGTTCTTTTTCATGCCTGTTTCAAGCTCTACAATTAAATTTCTCTCCAAGTCTTCATGTAGAAAGTTGCTGAGATATATATATTTGCATATGTGGGTGACAGTGTTTCTCTTCAGTTTCCTAATGACTTCTGAACCGCTTAGGGATTTAGTGCCTTTTTCAAAAAAGAAATCAGGTTCATGGTGGGTCCTTACAAATGGAAGCATTTTGTGACACTAAAAAAACCAAACCTTTATAAAGCCTGTATACTTATAGCAAGAAAGGTGTTTTATTATGAGTCTAATAATTGTTCTCCTCATTTTTGGATGTGGATTTCTTTTCAGTCTGTAAGTATTTATAATGAATACTGGAAGTTAAACATTAAATTAAAAATACGGTTATTAATTGTTCTCCTTTATTACCACAAGAGGGCAATGCTGCACTTCTCAGGATTTTGGAAACCAAAAAGCAAGAGGCTTGGTAGGTCGTCTCTTGGACAGTTCACTTCCTAAAGTTTCTGTGCTGTCTAGGTGGGTGTGTTACAGCACAGTAACATTTGCTAAATGCCCAAAGCTCTGTTGCCTTTACCCGGTATTCAGCAGTGTCTGTAATCCCTTTCTCAAATGTGAGGCTGCCTTTGATTACTTAGAGCTACCTAAACTATGGTGTTAGAACCAGACTTCCAAACTAGTACCCTCCTGTAGCAAAGCAGCGGCTTGAGGCAAGTTTGTTGCAGCAAGAGCACTAAGAATCAAGCTTTTACTTTCCTCAGAGTGTTGTGCTTGGCCTTAGTGTCTTACTGGCCCCATTTCTGACCTAGTTTAGGCTATAGAGGCCTATTTTTTTCCTTGAACTAATTATTTCTTCCTGTGCTTCCCCCAGTAGCATCTCCTGCTGTCTTAGGAGTGCAGTCCTGACACAATGAGTTTCCTGGCTTAGCCTTCAGAGTAGGGTTGAGAAGGGGGACTTGCCAATATCAATATAATGGTGTTTGGGCTAAAAAAAGCTGTGTCCTCGGCAGATGAATACCTTCCGTTTCCTCCGCTTGCTGGCAGTTGCTCTCGTCCCTGTATTAACTGTCGTAGCAAATTTTTATTTTTAAGTCTTAATGAAATTGCATTGAATGGTAATAAAAAATACTAAACATTCCTTTGAAATGGGCATTTCAGTCTAACCTCTGTCACAGCAGGTGCCCTACAAAGACACTCACTTGGGATATTTCCAACTTAATACATTCTTCTCCTCATTCTCTGTCACGCTGCTCCCCCAGAACCGTGAGGGCAGGGGGAGACCCTCAGGCTCTGCATCCCGGCCCCTGCTGTGTGCCAGAGCTAGCGCGCTGACCCAGCAGGAGGCTGCGCTTGCATTAACATGATGAAGATGTTCATTTAAAACCATTGGAATAGCCCAGTGGAACAAACCACCGTTCCTGGGTCACCCACTGAGGTTTGATGCCGTCAAGCTTGGAGGAGTTTCCAGTGTGAAGGACTGTGCTGCCCATCCTTGCTGGGCAGCCCAAGGGAAGCCTGCCCTGCGCTGCTGCAGGCCCTGTCACCAGTCAAGGTGCTCTGCAGCCGAGTAAAAGATGCCACCTTCTCCAAACACCCTCACTGCTCTTTGTCCTGTGAAGACAGCTTGCTTGTGGCTGGCTGCCTGGCAGCTCTTCTGGAAGGTGGGAGGGAAGGTCTGAATCACCTCAGGTCCAGCGGACCTTGTATTGAAGAGGTGACTCTTCCAATTCAAAGTTGCCATGGAAGAAAACACTGCTCTCCTCTCCATCCTTGAATAAAAGCCAGATATGTCTGTGCTTCTTAAGAGTCCTTCTTTAGAACGTCAAATTTATTCCTACAGCTAAGAAACAGCATAGGATTTGGGCGTGCATAGTTCAATAGTACAAATCACTGATCAATAAAGCTATTTTTAAAGCCATTTCTATATCATACCTACCTAACTGTTCAGATGGCCACTCTGAGCTCAATCTGGGAAGTTATTTGGGTAAGTAAACCCACCTCTTGTTGGTCTAATTTTTTGGGTAACAATTTTGGCAGAGAAAGATAGCAGACAGTACTGCAGTTGAGTAGGACACACCCGAGAGCTACCTGAAACGGAGCATTGAATGGAAAGGCTGAGAGTGACATAGATCAGAGCTGCTCTGTCCTTGTAGAAATAGTCATCTCCCCTCTCCTCCTCACCACCTTAGCGCTGCGCTAAGTAAATACAAAACAATGGGAATTTTGTCCTTATTTCCCACAATCTTAGATGTGTACTTCACCTTAGAGAATGTCAAAACACGCCCGTTCACGTAGGTTATCTAGGCAGCTGATGTTTCGTTTGCTTTACAGCAGTACCTCTGTACCTTCTTTCCTCCACCTCCTGCAAGCATTTTCTCGCAGATCACTTGGAAAAACCCCCAGCAGCCACAGACCAATGATCATAAGCTGCAATGAAAGGGCTGGCTCTCCGAGACCGCGCTAGCAGAATCTTCACTGCACTAACATCTGCTACTGCGTCTTGTGAAAATACACAAGATCATGCCAGGGAGAGAGTGTTTGGGGTGGAACTCCCTGAGGTCTGGGTGGACACACAGGCTGCATCTCTGGTGTTTGGGCTAGATTGCATTGAATGGTAATAAAAACAGATGACTGCAGCGTGTAGGTTTGGCACGGTGACAGATTATATTGCTGGGACACAGCTTATCACACGCAAGTGGTGCCAGCAGTAGGACGGGTAGAAAAACCTCTCCAGCCCCATAAATGTTTGTTTGCACGATCCCTTGCATCTGTTTCACCTTACTTTAGATTCCTAACATAGAATCATAGAATGTTTTAGGCTGGAAGGGACCTCTTGAGGTCACCTTGTACAGCCTCCCTACACAATTAGGGACATGTCTGCCTAGGTCAGGTTGCTCAGAGCCCCATCAAGCCTGACCTTGAATGACTCCAGGGATGGGGCCTCCACCATAATTCTGGGCAGCCCATTCCAGAGACACAAAGCCAAGTAAAAACACTACCTCCTCCCCACCAGGTACCACAGCCAACGAGGCAGTACAGAATGCAAACCTGAGAAGAACCAAGCCCTTCTCAGTGTCTCTAGCAGATGCTCCTGTAACACCATGGTGCAGCAAACAGCCCATTTCCCTGATCTCAAACGAACACGTATAATGAATTCAGTGTTGAGTCTTAAGTTATAAGAAACTTGCTATACCTTCCCACACACATGTATCGACACCTCCCTATTTCACTTATCCCCACTTGAGCTAATTTCCATAGATTTTACTTATCATCTCTCAGTCACAGTTGGAAAAAAGGTGGCAATGCAAAGGAAGGAGTAATTATCATTACAATAAAGATAAGAAAAAAACCCCTGTCTTTGATCAGTTATGTAACTAATCCTGCTTGGAAGAAAAATTCCGAGTAATATATGAACAGCAAGGTGACAGAAGGTACCTCCTGTAACGAGCAATGACAGATGTTACAGTTACATTTCCACACTAATCCTGAAATGCTTCCAGCATGAAGATGCTGATCTGAAATTACACAATGATAACAGTTTTTTAAAGCAATTTTACACAATTTAGCCATCTGGAGTTTTAGCACAGTTAGTCACAGCCAGCGGGAGCTCCCGTGGGGCTTGTTCTATGACCCAACGAGGACTTCAAGAAGAGCCTCCATTGCAGCTTGTAACAGCCCAGCTTTTTAGGGCCTGCAGCCTCCTGAACACTCACACTCAGTTGAGTTGTACAGAGACAGAGTCAGCTAAAATCCCTACATGGGATCCTTACAATCATATTCTGCATTTCAGCATCTCACCTCCTGCCCTTTTAACAAGGAACTACTCCAGAGTCTCAGGAGACCCTCTCTCACTTGGGAGGACAAGAGAAGACCCACAGGTCTTCCCTGGTGATATCCACCATTTGGTTCAGCCTTCTAGAAATCTACACTACATACCTCAATGCCATCAGCTCGGGCATAGAAGCTTCAAGCATCATCCACCACAACTAGCTGGTCTAACCATGGCTTTTTTTTCTCCTCAAATACTTTCTGCATGAAGCCTGTTCTGCCCCATCACTGCAGCAAGGACCACACAACTTGAAGCAAGATTTTGCTGCCCAGCTTTAGCTTTGTAACTCGAGCCTTAGGCGCCTAACAACCTCCCTGACTCCTACATTGCTTTATGACCTAGTACACAAAGAAAATACCATTTATCAGACCAGCAACACTTACCTTTGGAGCAACATATTCCTTCCTCCAGAGCTAACTTCCTGCTTTTGTTCAATTGCTTTATTGCTGCTCCTGCTTTTATTTCCTCCTCTGCCACCCACACCAGGTGCATCCAATGCAGCGAGTCCCACCTGCAAGCTTTTCACTCAGATTAGGTGGGGGGGGCATACTTTAAAAAGTCCTTTAAAAAGTGTTTTAATGTGATTTCTTTCCTTTAAGATCCTTGAGTACCCTGAATCCAAAAAAAGTCTGTTGTGATAGTGACAGTCCAAGCACAAAAAGCAGTTGGATTTACCAGGATTATTTGTTGACGTTTAATATTAAATAAACTTCATTTGTTAATAATTATCTGCTTTTGCTTTATAACATGTAAACACCTTCAAGTATTTTTTAAAAACCCCTGACAGTAATGCAAACCTAATCTTAGATGAGGGAAATACAGATATTTACGTTTTTAAAAGTAACTATTATTTCAAAATAAACATCTGACACTTGCACAAGTGATTTTTTTTTTCCCTTCTCTGTTCATTTGAGAACAGATCTCCTGGTGCATATATTAAGATCATGATCTTTTTTAGCTGTGCTGCATTTTTTTCAAGTAATAGCACTTATGGTCTGTTCTGTGCTCCCATACAGGCTACACACATTGCTTCTGTGAGAATCTGGGCTTCCTATGGCTTTTCAAAGGACAGACGACTTGAGCGTATGCTTAAATCTTCCTAGAAAATGTCTCAAAATAAGAACAAAAGGCTGCAATTTTACTATTTTTTTAAAACACGTTCAGAATTACGTACTGCTACTTAGTGTGGTGCACCGAGCAGTTGTGAACTGTTTGCATTTAGCAGGTATTTTTAGGTGGTGAGGTAGAATGGTTCCACAGGAGTGAGATAGAACATGCCGATTTTAGTAAGGGATGGAACATGAAAGAAGAAGGTCTTGACCCTGCCTAGCCCGTAGATATTTTGCTGTTCATTTTAAAGACCACAGGAACACAGGGATAAGTTTTTAAATTAAACTTCAAAAAATACAGAAAAGTACCAGTGGGTACTTAAAAAATAATTTCAAGAATCCTTTTGATTTTTTTTCCCTGCAAAGGGAAATTAATTTTCAATATTTCCACCGTATTTCTGTGCTATCTGTAGTAAGCGAATGCTTGTCCCATTTGCTGTGTACCTCATTAGTAGGTTAGCAATCACCCAGAATCCCAGCATGGTGGAGTTGGAAGGGACCTCTGGAGATCACCTCATCCAACCCCCCTGCTCCAGCAGCTCACCCAGAGCAGGGGGCCCAGGATCGCGTCCAGGCGGGTTTGGAATCTCTCCAGAGAAGGAGACTCCACAACCTCTCCGGGCAGCCTGTTCCAGGGCTCTGTCACTCTCAGAGCAAAGAAGTTTTTCCTGATGTTGAGCTCGGTATTATATATTGTAGCTGTCCCATCAGTGGCAGCAAAGTGTGGGAACACAGATGACAAATAATAAATAAGACTTGGAAAATGTATGGGTATTTTTAAAAAATTTATTTCATTTTTAATGAAACAACTGAGTTCTGCTCAAATTTATAGTCAGTGAAATAATCCTATAAAATGATTTTTCTAGGATGTTACAAGGCACATAAATTACCAAATATAAACATAGAAAAGTAGCCAAAATAATGAACTAAGCCCCCGTAGGCCTTCAACTATTTTAGAGGTGTGTGAATGATTTACAAGAATGTGAATCACTCTACTGACAGAGTAAGGAATATCTCACGTTTGGCCTGATCAACAAAATCAGAAATTAGGGAAAGGCAAAGCTCGGATTCAAGAACAATGTCATGTTTTGTGCCTCAGGAGGAACGAGCATCTTCTGAAGCCCCTCCTCAGGTCAAAGGGCTGTGCCTCTAACTGCTCTGCTCCCGGGTTGCGGTGCATCACCCTGCTCTTACCCCGCTATTGTCTGACAGAGAAAGGGGCAACCTCTCAACTTCCCCCCGTTTCTATATCGGGCAGCTTTGTGAAAAACAGGAAGGATCCACATATAGATCTAGCACTGAGCATTGTCTTTAAAGAGTAGAAGGTGGGGGGGGGCTTTTTTTTTTTTTTTTTTAAGTAATCGCTTTGGGAAGTCGTTTGGCATGCAATAAGTCTTTATTTTCTACTGGTTAAGAAAAATCTTGCAACCCATAAAAATAGTCACTTTTAATTTCATTTCAAGAGGCATTACCAAATAATTTCCACAGATACTCATTTTCCACCTGCATATATATTTTTCAACTAGCCTAACAGTCAAGGATTCAATGTAGTAAAATTTTAATACAAATATATTGTATCGTGTATTTTCTCCCATTAACAGGATCCACTCCTTTATGCAACTCTAAGTATACATTCACATATTAACGAGTAATAATTTGGCTAAAAATATATGTCTATTTCTTATCTGATTGTAGTAATTAGCCTATCAAGGGTAATTTGCTAGAAAAGATACAGTACTAGAAATAAATAGTTCTACAATTCAAAGATCTTCAAAATGGGTTGCCATTTCCAGTCTGACTTTAATTTTCCAAAGTCCTTTTAAAGCAGAAACTAAATTTACTACACTTGAGAAAATATTTTGGACCTAAATACATAGAGTCCCAATCACATGAGAAGCTTATTTCACTTAATCTCCTTCTTGGTTTTGTAATGGGCAGAAACAACCAGGTAATTGTCTGGATTCATGTCCCTGAGGGTTGGAGACTTGCTCTGGATTGGAGAAGTTTTCCCATCCACGCGGGAGATCTGCAACATTCGGCACGGGTCATGCTTCAGTAAGTAACCTGCAAAAGTCTCCCATCCTCCTCCGACACGAACCATCACGTGTTTGTTGTGCAGCATCTGAAATTACGCATACAGGAAAAAAAAAAACAACAAGAAAAACTCTTGAGAAGGAACCATTCACTGGGAAAAATCACATTTTTTTCTATTGGAAAAGGCTTTGCTTACTTTAATAAAAAGTCTCAGACGTCTTAGTAGTCTGCTTTACAATAAAAGGAAAGGAAATAGTAAAACATTTTTTATTTTAATTTAATGAGTAAATTAAAACAATGAGAAAATGAGATAGTATTAAAAGCTAAACATTTTCATATTTTATGTACAGAATGCCACATGTTTTTCTAGTTCCATAGCACTGAGGGATCCTGTTCTTCACGAGTTCAGTATAAACATGTTAGGGAATATGAATGTTTTTCAGGTTATTTTTTGGAAAGTGTTAGTAAAGACACCATTTTATATGTCTTGAGCCTGGCTTTTACTGATAGGATAGGGATCTATATAAAAGGAGTAAAAAGAGTATCCCCCTAATGAGAGATATCAGAAAAAATGTATCTGGAACTGGTCGGAGATACCTGAATTTATGCTGAGCTGTGAAAGAAAAGACCAGAAAACACCGGGGCTTGATCTACAAAGGAATTTCAGGTTGAGGAGGGTATCTAACTGCCGAATTAGGTGCCTGTCTCTAATGCATGTCCTCCAGATCCACACCCATTTTCTGCCTAAACTCAAGTACAAGTTTTCCCCGAGTACCGGTGTAACTTCTCCCGTGGGCACACCCGTGAGTTCAGTTGGCTATTTCACTCATTTCTCACCTCCAGTTCTCCACGCAGAGCGGTCAGATAAATACTAGTGAGGTGTCATAAAGCAGCATATTCTTCAGAAGCCACATGATAAATCACACATTGAAAAATGCTCTGATTAGTACATCTCATGAAATGCATAACATCCTGTAACCACAGCACCAGAAATGAAAGATTTGCACCACAAAAGGCCTGCTAGAAGAGGTTTAGCGTAGTCTGGGCAATGGCATTTGGATTTATGGCTGTGATGGGCTCTTCTACATGTCCAAAACTCCCTCAAGGGCTCTCAGTATTTGCAGCTGAGATTTCCGTGGCACATGAGCCTTTTGTAACACAGCACAACTCAGATTAGAAACAGCACAGACAACAAAACATGAAAAATTCTTAATCAACCAACCACAGGTAACAAAAGGTGAAAATATAACTCTTAATAAAAAAACCCAACCGAAAACACCCCAGAAGTATGTTGTTTGATTTCTGTTACGTGAGGAGACATTCATCTGGAGTGAAAGGAAGCATGGAAAGCTGTACAACTTTCTGAAGCTGGAAAATCAGGGTAAGTTTATAAGGAACCGGACTCTCCATTTGAATAAGCAGCTGCAGATAAAGTCTTGTTTGAAAGTTTTCATTTAAAAACTTTTAATGCAAGGAAATTCTTCTTCCTGCTTTTTTTTTTTTTTTAATGTGAAACGTGGAAAGTCAATTTACAGATACTGAAAAATAAAGTTACTTCAGACCCATCCCAATGAGAGCACACTCAAGTATTCTTTGCTTAATTAACATCTCAGCTCCTAAGACTGTCTGTGCTGTTGCTCTGGGTTGTAGAGGTGTTAGCCTCTGAAACAGCTACACGCAAGTGAGGTTTCTCTAGAGTCACAAGGGTGTGAAAGCAGAATCAGGCTTGCATCCTCGCCGATCACACTTTTTTGTCTCAAGCTTTGTACTTCAGTTTCAAGACTTCGTTTTGAACTGACAATGGCACTATCAGCCTTTAGCGATACGAGATTTGAACCCTGTCTTTAGTTTGGACGATATATCATGAAAGAAGCACATGGGTTTTACATCAAGTTTGAAAATTGCAGTTCAAGTGGTGACACAGCCTTGAGACAACAGTCTACAGAATTTTATTTAGCAACTTTCTCCTCTTCAAAGGCCTAAAAAAAGCATTTGAGAAATGCCCCCAAGACTTTTTTACATTAAACCATTTCAAGCCCAACTTAGGTCCACCACAACGTGTGGTGTGATGCTGCCGTGGGAAGGAGTTAACTTGCTGAATTTCAGCTTCCACTTATTGTCACAGGGGGTTTCACGTTCCAAAGGCAGTTAGTATCTGGACTTTTGTTTAAGAGTTTGGAATGGAAAGTTAGTAAAAAGTATATTTGGTTCAATTTCCCTTTGGGACTACCGTGCAGACAAATAAAACCTACTGCTGGTTTGTTATTTCCTGTAGCTCAGGTTAAATGTACATCTTCTGTCTTTCCCCTCTTTGTGCTATTACACTATTATAAAATTCATTGAATGCTTGCTTTCTACAGAGACTGGGTTTTCCTACATCCTAAATATAGTCATTCTTCATGCTGTGCTGTGCCACAGAAGCACCGTTTTACTCCTACAGCCACATTTTGATGTTAGTAACACCAGGACAAATCCAGAATAATTCTGCTAGCTTCACAATTGCTCTGGGTTCACAGAAATACAAAGGATTTCTCACCAAGAATGAAAAAAAAAAGAATAAAATAACTTGTTCTACTTTCTAACTGCAAAAGCAGTTTCCTCTCCAACATACTTCAGCCGAAGATGAAACTTTTGAGATTTTATGATCCACCCAATTCAGCTTTTCCATTGCATGAGGTCTCTGAGAAAGAAAAGGATGGATTCTACAGTAATAAAGTTTGTTAGTCAGTGATCAGTGGAAATAAATTCATGACATACGTGTATTTTCATGCTGTTATCCACCCGACTGAACCTGAGAAAACTCTTTCTGTAAAATAAAATCCAGCATAAGTTTACGATGGCCGTAAATCTTCATTACTTCAGTTGTGTCTGAAGCACGGCTGTCATTAAAGCTGTTTTCTCTAGAATCTGTGCTTAATTTGAATCTATGCTGAAACAAACCTGAAAAACCGGATGACCAGACAATAGCATTGCAGAGGGAGAAATGATAGCTTGGTTTGGAACGCACCGAGGCTGCATTGAGAGATACCATGAAAAACAGGCCATAAAAACTAGGTGTCATTGCATAGGACTTTGGCATCAAGGTTCTGGTTTTCACACAAGTAAGTTGAGAGAGCTTTATGGCTTATTAAAGAGGTGTTAGGCTGTATATAAAGATATTAAGCTCATGTAAATGAGCATAGCTTTACTGAGTGAAAAAAATATCTTTTGTTTTATAGGATCTGAAAATCTGGTGCAATATTATTACTCTTCAGATTATAATTTTCCTAAAGAATATTTCAGGGAGGGGAGGGGAATTAGACACTACGGATCTGACCCAAGTACTGCAAAAAGCCAACAGAAAGAATCCTAATGTCTTGAACGGAACTTGGGCTGGGCTCTGGAAGCCAAATGCAGAAACCTAAAGCAAATCAGAACCTGGAATTAGTTGGTGTGATTTTAGGCCAGCTTCAGAAACAATGTAGGCTACATACGGAGAGAATATTGACAATAAAATCCAAAGGTGTTTGGCAAAATAACGCAGCGCATCACACCAGTGGCTGTACAAAGAAAATTTTGCTCTCCAAAAGTGAAATGTTAATGAGATTGGGTAAAAGAACTGAATAAGTTTCAATTAACTTTTACTGCATGTGAGCCACTTAGACTCATTGTCATCAGTAGAAGACAATGACTTATTTCTTACATGTTGTAGCATGAAATGGGCTTGCAGATCAGTATATTTTCATGCTGACCTCAAAAACATCAGGGGCCAACACTAAGGAAATTCCAGTGTTGTTAAGACTTATCCGCATCACTGTGTCAGACCTCTACCCACACACACGGTACACAGAGAGGGCACCTCTACTTTATTGTTTTGCTGCAACCCCAGCTGATGCTGGGGTTTCATCCCACTAACCATTCTTAGTAAAAAAAACCAAAAAGGTGCCAGCAGGGTACAAATCTCAGACCAGGAATGAGACCCAGATCTGGGCTTCATTCTGTTGTTGAGTAATGACAAATCGACAGGGCATAGCTCATGTGGACATTTTCATGGTGTAGGACATCTCTTCCATATAGAAGACTGTGTTCTCTCTTAGCACCTTCCTAATTGTCTCCTGAAGTTTTAGGAGAGAACTTGCAGCCCTGTGGCTGTGATTGTGGCTGACAGAAGGTGGAATTTAGTGTGCATATCTATATGATACAGAAAAAAAGTACTATTTGGGGACTTGAGACACTACTGCTACTTAACAGTGATGTTTAGCAACCTCATATTTCTGTAATCGTGTTATCATATGTCAATATGACAGTTTCCTCCTTTCCAGCCCATGTCTGTGTAGTGAAGGCAGTAGCAGGCATTTACAGCAAGTCTTCCAAATACATTCAAATGGGGAAGTAAATTTTCAGAAAGCTGTAGGAAGCTGTTGGTGGCTGGATTTTTTCTATTTCCCAGAGAATTCAGTGACCTGAAAACACCATCAAGAATGCACAGTAGTCTCCTAATGAATTGCTGCAAGTCATGTAATTACAGACACTAAATATATCTTGTTAGCAGAGATTATGGAACTTCATCTCGGGAGCTCATTGTAAAATTTATAGCAAAATGCTGGAGTACCATCAGATTTAAACATCAGTCGGGTTAGAGTTAGATACATTCCTCATTTAAAATGGTTACATTCACCGTAGCATACATGTTCTAAGAGGCATTACTGCTGCTACATACACAGAGTTCACAATTAAGGACATGAGGGATCTTGGAGCAATTCCCACGAGAATATGGCAAAAAACCAGCTTCCAGCCAGAAAGCTAGAAAGCATCCCTCCACCTATGCTTTTTCTTGGCTTCCATTCTCCTTTTGTCATTTAACTTGTTGTCTTCTTAGAAAAAAAGTTTGAGTCTGGTGAAACATAAAGCTTATGTTTTAAAGCTAGAGTTTTAAGAACTCACTCATGTGCCTAAGTGCACATCTAAGGAATTCAAACTAAACCTCAACTCTGCAAATCTGAAACAGTCCAACTCATGTAGCCAATTCCAGAAATTAATTATTCATCCACACTGAAGTAATCTACTTACAGTATATTAATGTGTGTTTTGGCAGGCAACAGTCTATTAGTCCCTTCCAACCTGAATTATCCTATGATCTGATTGTATAAGAAAATAAAACCAAAAATCTTTCCCCACCTGAAAACTAGGAAAAACACACTGCTCATTTTCTCTTGTCATCCCTCATTAAGTCACATTTTGTGTAGCCCCGCTCTTAATACAGGACTATACAAAACTGTTTTGGATTATGTCTATTAGTTTTAAAAGTCCCCAATTATGCAACTTGCATCGCTCTGGTTATTACATATGGATTTATTTAGGGACCTCCACTGAGTTTCTAAACTCAGTGTCGTTGTAAAACCCCAGTAAAGGAGCCTGCACTTCCCCTCTCTGCAGACACCAGGATAATGACATGAAAAATAGACAGCCCGCTGGATTAACGTCTCTCTCTCATTTCCAAGGATTTGTACATAGTAAATCACACTAAATGAATCTCACTTAGCTGTAAAAAGCATTATAAAAAAGCTCAGTTGAAAAAAATACGTCAAGAGAGCAGGCTAATTACTTGTCACAATATTTCTAGCTGTGCTAGAGTTGGGTTTTATAATGAACGCACTTTCTGAATTATAAACAATTTTATTTTAACATTATACCTTGGGCTGTACCGAAACACATTAACAGGTATCCATTCAGTTTGTTGAAATGATCTCTTACACTACGTTGTATAAACAAAGAATGGGATGGAATGATACTTCATAAATTTATCAGTTTCACTGGTTCAGGCCTGTATTCCTGAAACAAACCAAATGCAAACATTCCTGATTTTATGGTAAATATTAATGGTGGAAAATGAACCAGAATGGAGGCATTCATCAGAATCCTTAAATCTCCATTTTGGGGCAGACTAACCTTTATTGCTTTGTGTCAAGTGATATTGCTCACTGAACAAGGAGTTCAGTTTTCACGTAGAACCTCGTAAAATTCCCAGCCGCTTCAGCAACAGCACCACGCTTATGTTCTCTGTGTCTGCTGACTGACAGACGGGGTGGGGGGAACTGAAAGAAGTATTGACTTAAATAGGTGATACAGAAAATTGTATCAGTGCAGTTCCAGATTCTTCGGCGGCTGCTGACACACTGGAGCCCGACAGATTTTCCAGGTGAGGCAGCCATAGAGGCTCACACCCGTAGAGCCTTCCAAGCACGGACAGAGCAGGCCTCACACTAAATAGACACCTGGAGCCTCCTGAAATTCATTGAGTCATTTTTTGCAGTTTGTTTCAAAACAACAAGCAGACTTTGTGTATGCAAACACAAAAGGCATCTGAACAACTTGCAGATGTAAATACCCAGAAGGCAATTTAAACATGACAAGTATAAACAGAAAATGGCAGGTGTAAGTATCTGCTTTTCTCCCTTTCAAAATTTGGCTATCACTTCCCTCAGTCAAACCAAATTCACCAAAAATGACTACGGACTTGTCTCTCCGCAGACAGGACTTTGATTTAGGAGGTCAGCCCCAGTAAAGACAGAGGCTTTAAGCTTATCCTGATCTCTTTCTGAAGTTAAAATCTAGTAAGTGAGTCTTTCTGCAAAACTGAGCTGACTGCTAACTTTCATACACCCTTCTAGGCAAGGACTGTTATTATATGTAGAATAGTCAATCCTCCTCCAAAATTACTAGGATTTTGTATCTGTTTGTTCGTCATTTAAAAAAAAAAAAAGCCAAAATCAAATGAGTTGCAATAAGGAAAAAAAGTTTAACAGCAAGGAGACTAATGCTCCTCTCTGATTAAGGGACATATATGTTGGTTTTGTTTTTGTTTTTAAGAAAGAATGAAACTGGGTATAAATAAATTAAAAATTTGGCACAGAATGTAGTGAATCTGGATAAACAGTACATGGAGATCTTTTTACTCCTACTTTGCTTATTCAAATCTGACCTGAAACGTGTAATTCTTTGTGGGTTTTGCAAAACAGCTGGCGGTCTCAAAGCAGAGAGCCATTGCCCAATTGTAAATCATTTCTACTTGTCGATGATCTTAGCGAAAAGATCAGAGGCTGGGCTAGCCTGAGCAATGATTTACACTCTTACTCCAGCTTAGGCCTTTGCCAGTCTGCCTGAGGAAGTTTTGGAAGCCAAAGTCGTATCTGAATTTTGTTCCTCAAGGCTGTGTAGTAAAGGTAGCATTAGAGGTGTTAAACTGTTTCACTGTATTATTTATGTATCCTCCTGTGCTCCTAGGGTTTTCTGCGATAATAGAAGCTGACTTCTTAAGACTGTTTTGCATCAACACAAAACCACCAATCTTTAAGTGACAAAGGTGTTTGAAACACGATGGAGCATTTTTACTTTGCCACAAAACCAGAAGGCTCACTGACAACAGCTACAGCATAACGCTTGCGAACCTCAAAATATTTAAACATCGATATTAAAATGACCCACATGAGGTCCGCAAGTTAACTCCCGGTCTCCCTGCAGATTAACTAACACGTGCACCAAAAGGTCTCAGAGGACACATAATGCAATCTAATAAAACTGAATGAGACCGGTTAAACAACATTTTCATTAAGTGACTGATCCAGTTCCTACTGAAGTCAATGGGAATTTGTCCAATTCTTCAAAATGTATTTTGGGTTATGTTTTTCTAAAACATGAACCTGACCCTTTTGCTAAATCACGTAGGCTTTTTTCTTTTCTGAAAACGCCCCAAGGATAAGGGCTTTAAAACCATACCCATCATGTTCTTTGTTAATTAAATGCACTCCTTACAAAGCAGCCCTCTCGTTCTCCTTTACATCTCACAGATATTTCCAGGAAAAGATGCATAACAACATCAACTTCTTTATTTTACTTCACTAAATCACACTGCAGAGACCCGTCTTCTTTTAGAATATGAAGTGGATTGCTTTCACCCAACTCACCCTTACTTAAATGACCAGTCAGTCATTTTGCTTGCATAGTGATTGCTCCTTTTTCTAGACTGGCATTACTCTCCCTTCACCAATGTCCATTCGGCAGCTGCTTCCACTTGCAAAAACACTCCTGTCCATGCAAAACTTAAACAAAAGGAGGATAAGTAAAGCTGACCTGAAATGAGAACACCCTGGCCTCCTGGGACTCAGTTTCTTTGCAAATCTTCTTTATTCCATTTGCAAGTTCCTGCTAGAGGATCTCTGGACCGCATTTGAGATTTCCACCTCACAGCATTTCCATTTATTTTTCCAATATTTACCGAAGTTGTTAAACTACCTTATCAGTCAAAACTAACTTTGTAGTGCTTATGAAACGCTGTTATAAAATGTCACATTTTCAGCACAGGGCTGATGATGCAACTAGAAACTGAAGATATCTGTATCCTGCTGAAGACAGAGAGGCACAAAAATAAGTGTCTAGTGATTCAGCTGAAATCAGACTGCTGTAGCTCAAAAACAAAGGCTTCATATATCAACATACTTTGTTAGTATGGCCTATATTACCTGGTCACCTGCTGAAGAAAGTTAAAAAAAGCTGTAATGCTGCTAAAGTGACATGTAATTCATACATGAATGTAAATTCTCCTAGCAGGAAGGCAAGTAGAACTTGGTATAACCCTTTAAAAATCCGAGGACAGTGCTTGCAAGGATCTCTGGTCTCTGCCTTTCACCCTTACATAGAGCTAAATCCTGCTCCTGTTATTGTGTATGCAGGAGACAAACACAAGCACCACAGCAATATGAAATGAAAACAACAATTCATTTAGATTTAGTCACAGCTCAGCAAAGTTAGCGTGTAATAGGGTTAGAAACCCAGTACCAAGGGGAAGGAGTTTATACATTGTTCCTAGAGCTTTTCCCTAGTTGACGTACATGTGGAAAAGTTGCGATGGCTTCTTAGTGACATCCTGGTTTATAAGAAGCAGCTGCTTGAAGTGGGGAGGTTATAAAGGTCTGAAAGAAGCCAGGAAGCATATATTTGAGCATGAAGACACAGAGTGCCTAAGAAGACAAAATGAATGGGATGCTAGAGGCCTAAAACCTCATACAATCCAGGGGAAATAACGGAGGATAACTAGGAGCATGACCTTCACTCAAAGCAGTCAGAGAGCAAGCAAATGGCATGTTTACACTGGTACCAGGCATGATGTGCCAGAAGATTTTTGCATTTCATATTTCAGCAGAGGGTTGTAGTAGAGCAGCACATCGCCTCCTAAAAGGGGCAAGAGTAACTGCTGAAAACAATATTCCTGTAAATCTCATCTAACAGCATACATCGGTAACAACGAAGATCAGCAATTACGGGTTTATCAGAAGTACAGTAACAGCAGGGTGGTGAAAAAATGGGAAAGCAGAAAACAGTTTCCTAGGACATGGGGATGAGTGAGATGATAACAAATGGTTGACCCAAAATGTTAGAGAGAGAACTATTAAAGAGCCAGGGAAAAAAGTTTTTTAATGACAGGCATCTAACAGTAAGCAAGAATCAAGCAGCACATTGAAACCCTGAATTGATGTGAGACATGGAACATTAAAGGATGGAGAGGGAGATCTCAGGGCAACTAACAGTAATTACCAAAACTACTGAAAGAGAATTTAAAGACTCAAAAGAAACTGGAAGTGACTGACAACGTTGTCCCATAAATTAGGTGATCCAGCATAGAGGTGATTTTTAGCTGACACCCAGTCATCTGAAGAGACAGTAGAGATGGAAATTCTGAAGCAATGTTGAGGAGAATTGCACGTGATACCTGACATTGGGACCTGAAGCACATACAAAGACGTATACGGAAGGTGATGTCAGGGAAACAGAATTTTGTAGGAATGGGATAGGAAAGAAAGGTTCACTTGCACAGTGAAGTGAATTGAAAGGTCTTATTAAGCCTGAGGCACTGAGAAATGATCATTTGATTAGTGTAGAGGTCCTGGCTTGAGGAGTAGCATTTCCACAGTCATTCTACCAGTGAAGATACTTAGAAACCGTGAAATAACATCTTGCCTTTTGCAAAAGAAATTATCAAGCAAAGAATCTGGATTGTTTTCCCCTTTCACATTGCAAAAATGCAACCTCCTCCCTCTATTTGTTCTTGGCAAGAGATGAAGTGAATATGTTTGGTATAGTGGCATAAAACACTAATGCACGTGGATGGAAACTAATGAAGAAGATTGCCTGTTCCACTGATTCCGCTCTGGATTGAATAGACACGTAGGAAGCCAACCTTGTTTGCAAAACTCTAGATGTACAAAAGATGAGTTTAGCCACTTTTCACATACTTGAAGAAGTCAGGAATTGGCTTAGAGGCCGAAACCACAGCCACAGAAATCCTGCATGGCAGAGACACCTTAAGATCTACAGCCTATTGACCTCTGGAGGTTACAGAAAAGGTAAAGTTGCATGAAACATTTTTACAAATGGAAAGCACTGGGGAAGGTCAAATTGAAATACTGCCTGTAGCACTAATTATAGAATCACAGAATCATTAAGGTTGGAAAAGATCTCTAAGATCAAGTCCAACCATCAAGCCAACACTACCATGATCACTAGACCATATCCTGAAGTGCTACTTCCTTAATGTGCCGTTAACAATAACAACACTCCTTAATGTTGCACTTAAGGAAACTAAAGTCTTTATCTCTGTTTTCAGAATACATCAGACTCATGGAGATAATTACTCAAAGTATTCTTGTTTAACTAACTGAGATCAAGATACATCTTTGGATGTGTACCGCTATGAACAACATGAGAGTTGGGACATTCGGGATTCTCACTCCTGATTAAACTTTCCTTCGAACCTCACTTTTCATTGCCGTCTGACACAATCTTGTAGAATTGGGGAATAGTACATGTTCGGTGTCTTATTAACACTAGACCTTGGTTGCTGTCTGAAAAAAGCATCCTGCGTAGGCGAGTACTTTGTGTGCGAGAAATGACTCAGATGCAGACAGAAGTAAACACCCTTGTTTATTCATTAAGAGACAAATGAATTTATGACAAGTGGAGGCTTTTATTTCTTGGACAAGGAGGAACGATGTCAAGGAAAATTAATTAGATGGGGTAGTCATGTTCAGAATGGCATTTGCAGGTAAAGGGACTGTGCATTTCCAAGCACTCTGGGTGAGACCTTGCACCTTGTCAGCTACGAGGGCAACAAGGGTGACACGTTCTTGCTGCTTCCCCTACAGATATTTACGTGGGGGCCAGCCACGAAGCAGAGCTACTCCCCATCAACTGAAATGTGGGATATTTAACAGAAATCTAGTTGCTTCTGGCTGCGGCACTGACTCAAAGGAAATATTTTATACAATGCTCAGCAGAAGAGATGATATGGCAAACAGATTAAGTACAGAAAAAGAAATCAGGCAAAGCTGATGAGGTTAAGTAAAAGGGAAAGAGTAAAGTGGCCAATGCTGTCTCTGGCTGGAGACACAGAAAACCAGATGTACTAAGATCAAATAATGGGGGGGATATGGTCTTTGAGGAAAAACAAAAACAAAACCAAAAACATTTCAAAAACAAGCTGAGGCTGCCAAAATAAATCTATGAATGATTGCTTAAAAAGGAAAAAAAAAAANAAAAGAAAAAAAAAAAAAAAAAAAAAAAGGCCTTGCCTTTTCTTCTTGCCTTGAATGAAAAAAATTTCTTAACATAGTTAATGTTTCTATTAGAATTTTGAGCCTTGGAAAGTCTCTCCTAAAAACAAATAGCTAAGGGGGCAATTCTGTCAGGTTTTCTAAAGTTAAGCCAGTTTTTACCCCTCAAGGAATACCACTGAAATCACGTATTGGAGCAGTGAGATACTATGCAGAATGAGTTAGAGAGGCAAAAATCTAATGAGAAATAAAAATACGAGTTCCGCTTATAAACAGTGCAAAAATTTAAAACAGAAATCTCTCTAAGTACAAAAGACTATCAAGATTCACCAAATTTTCATTCCTTTAAGGATATTAAGTCCTTGACAGAGGAATCTAGGATTTCGCCATGCAAACACGTGTGGGTTGGATGTGAACACGCTCGTGTTACAGCACTGCAGAAGTACATGAAAGTGTTCTTCTGAACCCTGAAGTGCCATCTGTTTTCTAGCTATTTTCTCAAGACTCATTCTGTCTCTCCTAATTTCCTGAATAACAGCCTCAAAACAGTCAAATAAAATATTTCACACAACCAAACAGAAAAAAAACCCACCTCCATCTACAGAATTCCTGTCAGTGCCTGCCTGTGGAGGTGATGCGCATGTGATGACACAGACATGTTACAAGTCTAGCGCAGATCGATTTCACTTATCATCTGCATCCAGCTGCAGCAAACTATGTTTCCCTGCCTGAATTTTTAACACTCCAAATTGCTTCAAACAGCCACTTGCAAGTGCATGCAAGATTAATGCAGAAGTTAGAGTTAAAATGTTTAATGTGTTTCACGTGCTTGCTTCACCGTGCATCCGTATCCTCAGGGATACCAGTACAGCAGACCCAGCAACAACTTCCCCACAGTTGTGAACTTTGTCACAAAAGTGACTGTAGGCCATTTTCCCCAAACCACTGTTTTTCTCAGTGCACAAGACAGGCTTTGACCTCTACAGACAGTAAACTTCAAAGGATGCTTTCAGAAGCAGTGTTGCAGCACGAGCTTACCCTAAGTACAGAAAAGCAACCAAGGCGAAGGCAGTTTCTCACAAGCAAAGAGGAAAAAGAAGGGAAACTTCGTTATTAGAAGTCATTCATTCCCCTTAAAGCATTTGACAATCAGGTCTGGGGGAGATTGGAAAGTCCTTGAGCAACAAAACATGTAAGTAAAGTAGCTGAATATATTTTGACAGAAATAAAAAACTTTCAGCATCTGTAATTGTACTTTTTCCTATCACACAGAGATATGGATATAAAGCATTCATGAACACAAATTGCTCGGAACCAAAGGTAAAATCTCTTACCTTGACCTGCATTTCACATATATTGGATTTACCAGCGGCTGTTTTAAACACTAGCATCTAAAGGCAGTTCACACTGCTCCCCATAATTCCAGTCCCCTCATTCCTTTCCTGCTTGCACGTCTGGATTTTCTTCCAGTTGAAGCCATGTTGTGTTGAAAAAGAATATGCTAATATGCAATATGGTAAAAATAATGACTTAAAATTATTTTTAAGGTCTTTCGATTTTCCCAACATTCAAAATTAATTTCAGTTGAGATAGCGATGGCAACATCCTCAAGCTGTCTCTTAATATTTCAGTTTAAGTCCAAAGTCATAATACCCTGGAAGAAAAAACCCAAACCACAAACCCAGACATTAAAGTATAAGCCCAACTGTTGGTGCTTTTAAACATTTTTTCCAGCTGACTTATGGAGCTTCTACAGACCTCAGGTCCCAGCAGGTCAGCAAGACACGATAGAGAAGACCTGGATGTGTGGTTGGCCATTGTTCCAGTTTGCCTGACTGACTTTCTCCATGACCTGGAGAAATTAATTCCATGAACACACACAGTCTTTTTTCTCTTTCTTACCCTTCCGCTTTCTTTGTCTAATCTGATCATCTGAAAACTTAAACAGAATCAGCTTTTAGCATGAATTTTTACATCTAACATGAAAGACTTGATCTTCTTTAGGTCCCACAGACTTCACTGCAGAATAAAACCAGAATGTAAAATGGTAATAGTTATAAAACAGAACTATCCCATTTTCTTACACCGCAAACCAGAGATTTGCAAAAATATCACCATTCTGTCCTAATCTTTAACAAGACATATAACAGAAGAATTTATTGACAATTCTCACATTTAGGATTTTTTACAGCTGGATCTGGTTGTAACCATTTTATTTTCATCCCTTTTTAGTGAAACTGCTACTTTTCATAGCTCTGCGTCTCATGCTACAAATATAACTTCACTTAAAATAGAAAGTGTTGTTGCCTGGAGTAGCAAAAAGCCACGCACGAGATGAAGTAACTTTTAGGATAGTGTAACATTTACTGAGTTCACGAGATCAAAAAGCTAGTCAGCAATGGGAAGGTACGATAGCATCAGCTAACACTAAAACAATGACAAAGTATGGGATCACGCTCATCTTATTCATTAATGAGTCTCTCAAGGGCATCGCTCTGCGTGTTTCTGAGAAATAAATAAAAAACAGCATGCCTGGAGTCCTCAGATTACAATTCAATTGCTTCTCATGGCCTATGCAAAAACAAAACAAAACAACACCCAAACCAACACAAAATTTAAAAAAAGCAGCCCAAGCCCACTGAACACATCAGGATTGCAATTATAAAGAGAATCACAAGGAGGCAGACAAACACCACAATCCATTAAATGCATGAGCAAAAGGAACAAAAACGGATGTTCAGGACGAGTGAAGATCTCAAAAAGGATAGTCAGAACTTTTTCACTTGCTTCTATAATGAAGCTAAAGGAAATGAAAAATTTCCAGACACCTTAACGGATTACAAGGAACTGAATGCCATGTATTTTATGCTTGCAGATTTAACCTTGTGAAGAACTGAAAAAAATATTTGACACTGTAGAGGTCTGCTGCACTGATCAGCATAACCAGTACCTTGACTTCAGATAATTTTCTGAAGTCTGTGAGCTCGTTTGATATTAGTACGTGCCTCATTTGGTTTGACATTACCAAGTAAGCAAAAGGAAAGACAATAACCTGAGGTGTTTCATAGACTGGAGAAAGGACGGGGCAACATACCAGTCCTGGCTTGCTGGCTAGTCAAATACAGCAGATTAAACATCAACATTAGAAAGTACAGCTTCCAATAACTGATGTAAACCAGTCAGAGGGTAGCCATGGTTGAAATTAAAAGCAGTTTTTCTGACTAACACGCATTATCATGACTCCTCACTGGATGCTGGCAGGTGAAATTGGTCTGTGCTTACAAGTATCAATCCTCCCACATGTGCCTGAAGCCGCAGCAACTCTAATGCACAACTTCAATGAGCACTAGGCCTCTATGACACTGTGACAGCAGCTTTTTAAAATTAAATAAACCAACAAACACACACAAAAGAACACCAACAGGATGCACTGCAATGGTGGTAGTTAGGAAGTTTCATTACAGTGATAAATTAAAACCTAGGGAAGCCCCAACCACGTGACTACACCGGCCTGGGGAGATCATGTGCCAAAACCCAGCAATGATTCAAGAGGAGCTTTAATATGCTTATAATCCATTTATTCCTGCACCAAAGAACTAATGTTCTTTTAAAAAGCTTTTAAAAGCAGTACAATGTACTAGCCAGACATAAAGCCATTTGTCCTTGGTTGCTTAGCGATCCTAGAATGTAAATGAGATGTAAAGAAATCCATTGAGCCTTTATTCTGACTAATTCAAGAGGTTATGTGCTATTGTCTAGTCTTATCATTAAATATATTTAACAATATGGTCTGTTAAAAGGAAACTATTCCTTTGTACTATTCTCCATGAAAAAGCCTCATTAAAATGTGGTTACATTGAGGATATTCCTTACAAAATCTCTTCTAATAGCAACAGGGATTAGTAAACACCACTGAGGTACATTTGTGTTTAAAGATGGGTTACATTTTAATAATTTAATCCATCTATTTTTCCTCCCTCTTTCCTCTACAAGATGTTTTTTTCCTTCACTTTCCACAACCCACGAGCTTTAGGGAAATTTGCTCTCTGCGTTATAGGTGAGAAAAAATTAAAACCCACGAAAGAATGGAAGCACAAAGGAACAAGTAGAGAAATGGAGAGACGCACGAGCATTCTGCTTACGTGTGCCCCATGGCAATCCAGTACTCCAAAATGGCAAGAAGGAGAAAACAGGGTACTGTTCTTACCCATCTCCTAGCTCTTTGGTATTCTGAGGCCAGAATATTTTTTTAAAATAGGTGCAATATAATTTTAGTACCAGTCCAGTAGGGATTAATGCTTAACATTTACTTTACGGTGAAAGACCGCACGTGAACACTTGCTGTGGGGTAGCTGACATGCTGCTAACTCACACTCTTACAAGTGACTTGGTTAAGATGCCCAAAAATCTAAGTAGCATAATCTAGCTCTATAGAGATGTAAATTAATGCCCAAGATACTGCAACAGATCTTCTAGTGCGACACTCTTCCAAAAAGTTCTGGACTGTGGGATGAAGGCTTGGCCTCCAATTGCTTCCCCCCCATGGTGTAGTGTACCAGAAGCTGTAATCTCATCTCTTCCCACTCCTGCTTTCTCTGACAGGAATATTTCTAGCGCTCCAGACTCCATCCCCTTCCCTTGACAGGCTGCAGGACAGCACCACATTGCATCAAGCACCCTATACCCTCACTACTTATGGTAAGCAGTAAGGAACTCTGGGCTCAAACCAGTGCCAATCCTGCTTCGTGAAGAGTATGGCACGTATATAAAGAAGGGTACATGGACAAAAGGACAAATAATGGACAGAATAATTAAGAAGAGAAGAAAACTTTTCCTTCCCCAAATTTATACAGTTCCACATCTGCAGCTCCATTCTACTAGGTGTCCTACTCCTCTTTTGAAGAATTCATAAACCCTGTAGCCAAAGTACAGTAAGATAAAAACATGAGCCGACTAACATTTAAGATTAAAGGTCATGATATGCATACGTCTATGTCTATATCTCCTCTATTTTTTGTCCTGTACTGTAGTCAACAATTACCTTTGACAATAATTATACTGAATATCAGTATATCATGCACTCATTCTAACAGCTATTTCTGATTAATTTCAGTCCAGGTTTATACTGGCTTTTTTACTTCTACAGAATTGAAAAAAAGCATTATTTATGTACTTTATTTCACACTTTTTCACAGTACCTCTCCATTTTAGCCCTGAATGCCAGCAAGCCTCTGCACTGTAACTGCCCTACGGCCTCACTCTAATGTCAGCTCCTGCCAAAAATCTGACCCTTATCTCTGCCACCAACACAATGTTCTCACTGTTGCCCAATTGCAGCTCAGTTTCTTTTCAGATTACAATATGCCTTTACATATGTGGTACAGTCTAAATACAAACATTTTTTGTTTTGTGTAAATTGGAATTAAATAACACAGTAAGGGAACAAACATTATCTAAGAAACGAAGATCCCAAGCAGTAAGTCCACTGCCAACTCCATCCTGCCATTACTGCTTCCAGGGACCTAGCACGGGAAGCAGCACAGCTACAGCTTTCATGGGAAAATTATCTCAGAGAAGAATCTTTTGCTTACTAGCACCTCTAACATATAAAGGGCTCACAATATAAATAACAGCGAGCTGGCAAAATTCAGCTACCATCCCTGCAACTATCACTGGCTGATTTCATTCACTAGAGCCGCCAGGATTCTCTAGGACATTTTGGAAAACCTGTGCGAAGCACAAGTAGCTGAAGACACTGGTTGGCTGCCTATAGAGTGCTTCAGATGGTTTCTGTTTTGTGACTCCTAGTTATGCTGGAAACCTCAATCTGTGTGCTTTTAGACAAGATCTAATAGACAAAGAACAAAAGAAGTCTCAAGATTTGTTTTCCACAGTCTTATACAGGAACAGTTCAGGGCAACACTGAAATTATGAAAACAGTCACAGATGTCCCAAAGTAAGACGCAGAGATTTGGAAACTGCCTCCTACCTCCATCCTCAGTTTTTTAAATCAACAGAGCTACAGGCATAACCAAGAAAATGGCATTTGGAAAGTATCTAGAGACAGATTATTTATCAGATCTTGCTCAAGTTAAGACTAGAAATTATTCTGTTAAACGAACAGGCCTGAAATAAATTTATTTAACTCCAAGGGTTTAATTTAAATGTCTTCTAATTTACACTGGGGTAATGAGGGGAGAACAAGGGTAGCATAATTTCAATAATATTTATACTTAGCCTTAATTTCCTTCAAATAGTACAAAGCATCCTCTCAACGTTTTCAAAATGATGTCAGTGTGAGTTTACAGGGTATGATGTTACAGCGTTGGAATGAAATTATGTCACTGCGAATCTATGAAAGCAACATTGTAAGTAACGAACCAAAGCTATACTAATGTGTTAAAAAATTGTGAAAACAATCCGAATGGAATAAACAACTTTGAATCAAATTAAGATGTTACAGACCATAAATTACTTATCTGAGACTGCAATCATCAGTCATGACTATAGATTGAAATATGTATTTGGCTAGAGAGCCAAACCCAGTCAAGTGCAATTTGTAGTATATTACCTACATTAAAATCCACCATCGCTCAAGTGACAGCAGCTTGCATGGAACTCTTTGGGCCAAGTTTGGTCAGAGTATAAATAATACTGGACATCACATACCAGGTACAACAACTGGAGAAGAGCGCTAATGGCTGGAGAATTTAAACTAGCACGTCAAGTGGACAAAATTTACTCCTGATAAAATGTGAAAGCAGGAAACCCACATCTGGTCACTCTCCCGGCTTCTCAAACAGTCACCCAAATGCAAATCAGAGGTGATTTAATTGCATTGATGAGGGTAGCATAAGCACAAGTTGTTATATGACAACATGGCTGCACGGTATTTCACTATTACCAGCATGTCTTGTTCCATATTTTTCCTTTCCTTCTGGGATCAGATCAGCACTCACAGTCATTGTGAATCAAATTTCTAGTGCATCTGAACCTAAAATAACTTTACGTGAAATTACAGTGCCATAGAGAAATGAAGGATCTGCGTTTCAGCTTACAAAACGTATGAATTCTACATACCGAAGTTGACTATTTCATTTCACTGCTTTGTCACAGCCATTATACCCATTTTTGGACCTCCTTACCAGCACCCCATATATAGTCTTACACCATTATTCCATCAATGCTGAGCATAACTGAACATAGAAATTACAGTGATTTCAGTTCTCAGGAACACTAACAAATCTTTCTAATGTTTTAAACTGTGCACATATGAATCACCTAAAGGTTTAGTTTGCTTTTTTTTTCATCAGGCATTTCTTTTAAAACAGTTTAGCCTGCACTGAAATTCAGCTGATATCATCGTCTCATCTGGTTTGATGTGTAATGTTGATTTTTCAAATTGTTTTGACACAAGACAATACATTTTACATGGATGTGAAACTGTCAAGATTTACCAGTTTGGTAAACATGGGTGATAAAAGAGAAAATACTGATGTTTTTCTTCTCCTCAGCCCTACTTTGACAGCACATCTGATGTTAACTTTGTGCCTAATCCTCACTTTTCCATGGGATGGATCCAGGAAAAAATCATGGTAATACTATCACTTTGGTTCTGCAGAATTCCAAGTTTATCATTGGAATGCGCTCTAGGACAGTTTACTGTACTGCATTTTCATGACACTCGTGAGTGGCTGACCAGGTGCCAAGCCTTGAAATCCACTGAAATTCTCTGAGTGCTACCAAAAAAAGGCATTTCCTTGGTGTGGAAGTTAAGATAAAGAACAGACGGGCTCAATAGGAGAAGAAATCAGACTTAAACAGTGCACAGATTTTTAATGTAGCGCTCCTTTTCTTTGGGATATTTAATAATTTTAGGACTCTGATAACTCTCTTGACACAGGAATGAATTATTTTATGTTAGTATTAGTAATTTAGCTTAGTTTTGATAGCTGCCAGCTGTAACTTGACGGCACTTAGATTTAGTCACATGGAAATCCCCTGTTGTATATATTCTAGTATGCTGGATCTCTTTACACTCATCAGTTTTATATCTTTCCGCAAATACCAGAAGAAAAATCTTTTTAGGTTCTGGCAATGATCTTGGAATAGGAAAATGTGCTAGTTGCCAAAAAGGCACTGATTACTGTAACAGAGTAGTCTGGAGTTTCTATCCTTTTTCTTTTAATATGTAAACTTGTTTCTGATTTAGAACCAGCTCTTCTGGCAAAGGTGTTTTCCTCAGTGCTAGTTTATGTACAGCTGGACTGTATGCGACTCTGTTGTCTTAAGATTACATAAACCAGTTTTCACTTCCTCGGAGCACAAATTTTATACCATTTAGTCCTACACTGCAGGAGAACAAGTGAGTACACACAAGATAGGGACAGAAGCAGTACTTCTATTGCTTGTATGCTTTTGCACCATGATTTCAATAGCAGGAACTATGGAAAACTCCTTAAAAAAAAAGTCTAACAAAAGCAACAACTAGCTTTAGACAAACCCAGTGTGCAAGGATCAAGTGTGCACGGATACTTGCCTACTTCAATACTTCATCCTTAGATTTCATTTCCTTCAGAGAAGTGTTTTTTGTTTACTGTCAGCATTACAGGTTTTCCTTTGATAATGCTCCAACAGAGAATTTAATGAATATTTACAAAATGACCTTACACAATGATATTTTAAACCATCCCAAACGGTCCTACAAATAAAAAGTTTGGGGTTTGGTTTTTTGGTTTCTTTTTTTTTTTTCCATTAAGGTGATGCTCCAGTAAAGCTTGAAAAAGCTATGGAAACATTCTTGGCTGAAACACCTTCTCGAATATTCTCCCTCAGTCACTGCTGCTGCATCTGAACTGGGGGGGAGAAAGCACTTCCCGTGTTCCGTGTCTGTATGGTGTGTCCTGGCCACATCTTAATCCATGAGAAAGCAAGACTTTGTTTTAACCTTATCTCTCCTCTTACTTTCAGGTATGGTGTGTCCTGGCCACATCTTAATCCATGAGAAAGCAAGACTTTTTTGTTTTAACCTTATCTCTCCTCTTACTTTCAGGTTTCCACAGAAGAGAAGCCCCAACAGCTCTAGTTGCACACTTAATGTGGACATCCAAGAAACCCCATGTGTCCAAATTTACATCTACTTCATAGCCTAAACACAGTCAAGAGTTGACTGAAAGGATCTGCTCCTGCACTTCCTAAAAATCTTAGTTGAATCTACAGGTTTGTTAAATTTAAAGCCTTATTATGGTCCCTTAGTCCATCCACAGGGAACAAATTATTATTAAAAAAAATACATATAACCTAAGAATGAATCACGGCAATTCTGGACTTCTTGAAATGACATACTGAAATTCTACAAATGTAACGTATTAAACAGCAGAAGTGAATGAGTGCAACCTTTCAAATCAGATGCTAATGGCCAAGGTCTTCAAGCCCAGAGTCTCGCAAAGATATCCGCTGCAACTGCATGCCAAGCTAAGCCATATCTGCTTGAAAGCAGATCCTGTTGGCAAGTACCTTATGAAAAAAAAATCAGGTCTTATTTCAGGGGTACTGTTCGAGAAATCAGTTTCCCACCTGGCACTGGGGAGATTAATTTCTACTGAATCCATGTGCACTCATCTTTTTCTTCACAGTGTCTCTCACCATATGTGGTTTTAATTTATTCTTTTCACTAGAGTGTATATATATTGTGCAAAACAGTGGCTAGAAAGTAACATACAGACATAAATATTTCCATTTCAGGGTCAAAACAGAGAAGATTTAATCAATATCCCCTTCTCACCATATTTAAAGTCACAGTTGTCCCTTTTAATTCATCCTGGGTGTCTAACAAACATCCAGCTCATATATACCCCAAAACAGCAAGAAAAGCCGATTGAATGCCACTGTCCTTGAATATTATAAAAAGTATTTTTAAAGGCATATTGAAATGAAGGAGAGAGAAAAAAAAGAAAATCAAAACATGCAGTTACACAGATTGGGATTTGACACCAAGAGGAGGGGCCACACTCAGGTCAGTGTATTAAGGTGACCATCTTACGCAGAGAAGCGGGTGCTCAGCCAGCCTGAACTTGCTTGAAGCCACAGGCATTTTGTGGAGCAGCTTGGGCTGTAAGCCCATCCTTTAGGATAGGTCAAGAGCTATTTCTCAGAAAGAAAATATCTAAGCTTGGTAGATTGGGAGAATACCTAAAAAATGATGGTGAACATCAATTTTTGGTGAATTTCTAGCACCAAGAAAAAAAGCAGGAGAATATTTCTAGGTTTGAACCAATCTATCTTCTCATCCCTCAATATACAAGTCCACAACTGGCCCTACAGACTTTGCTACCACCAAAGTACAGCACGGAATGGAAACACAGAACCATCCCACTGACAGAGGAGTCACACCTGGGAGCACGTGTAAGTGTGCACGCGGTAAGTGAAGCTGCAGGCTGACATGCAATTCCAGATCAATACCCGCCTTATGCTTTGATCTGAACAGCCGCCGTTGCTCAGCACACCAAGCTATCACCTGGATACTCTGCTCTTTGATGTATTTTTAGCTGACATCACATAAATTTTAGTCAGAGGACTATGGCTTACTGATAAAAGTGTGGCATGTGTGGTTTGTACACACACTTCCCCTCACGTAAAGTATGCAAAGTAAACTATGGCCAGGTAACGTGGTGTGTAAAGCAGGTGCGAGTTCCTAAATGCAAACATTAGGTTTAGTTAGGTGGTAGGTCAACTGGTTCATACAATATTTGCATAACATTTGTTTCCACTTCTGTATTATGGCTAAAGTCAAAGAATTGTCTGTTGTAACGCAAAGCTTCTTCAGACTGGAGAATCTATTAAGCTAGATTTAGCTTTCATTCTAAAAATACTTTGCTTTTAAAACCGTTTTTGTTAATCTCAAAAATGGAAACTAACTATTAGAATAAGACTATTGCTTTTAACTTCTTACCTGGTCATGGATAACCTCGAGCAGTAGCTCTAGACAGAGACAACTCTGCAGAGATCTTCTTAGACTCGCACTGCTACATCTAAGCACTGGTTCTGAGAAATTCTTCCCATATTATTTTCTGCTCAAAACCCCTCCTAAGCAGGTATTACGAGTTTTTAACAGCTAAGACACATGAATGAATTCCTCTTGTGAAGATCACAGTGTAAACATGTAATTATTTCTTTTTTCACATCAACATCCTTTTTCATCATCAGTATAGCCTTATTTTTTTGTACTGGACTCTTTACTGCAGTATTAGCAAAATGGGGATATTCTGTAACAATTCCTGAAGTATTAAATGTCAATACATTAATATTCAGTAGAATCTGCAAAAAATTACTTGATGGCTCTAAGCCAAATACAGCCAGACTCTTGGCTTCACAGAAAAACTCACTGACCAATCTTTTATACAGAAATGGATGTATTGCCAGACCTGGATCACACACTCGATCTCCACATTTCCTAAGGCAAAGATTTCATAGTGCAGACACCATATTGCACAGGATAAAGCTTTGAGCTTGAAGGCATCTCATCCGGCTTAACCCTCAGGCTAGCTTTTTGGACAAAACTGAAACTATAGGAGAGAAAAGGCAGAGGAGTTAAAAGCTGTATCAGGAGCCTAGCCAGTATGTTGAGGACATTTTGCGATGCTTTTCACGAGCTGAAAGAAGGGATCTGGATGCTTAGCACGTTTAACACAAAGTGTTAACCCACTGGATGGCTTCCCCGTCCTTGTTAGCTTTTGAGCACTGATGGGACCTGCAGAAGCACTAAGAACCAACAACTCCACAGAGGTTGTTTTTTTTTTTGTACTGTTTGCAAGGGAATCAGGACTAGGTTAGGATAGAATATTTGAATTATAATAGCTGGTAAAAAAAATAAACAACCCCCTCACATACTTTGTCATTACTTTTCCTTAGTTGGAAAATGTGTTCTAAAATTGGGCCAGTAAGACAGTAACTCTAAGCAAATTAGCTACGCTATACCTGAATCTGAAAGATAAAGAAACACCATTATCAACACATGAAAACTAAGCTTTCACTGACTCCTTCAAAATCAGGGCTCATGCTCAGACTTGTCTTACGTAGGACTTTCTACAATATCTTTTGCAAACACTATTTCTAATTTAAACAAAATAAAAAATCCCACCACTCTACCAAAGCAGACTAAGAGGAGGAGGGAGACTGGAGAACAATGTACACTTTCAGCACGAAAGCACCATGATATCATTCTCTGGCTTGCTAATATATATACTTCAAGAGACTGGGGTGGGGAGGAGGGAAGGAAACAGAAACAGGGTTCTTTGTACCCTTATGAAATGCCAAATGGCTCCTTCTCCCTCTTGCCCCTCAGTAAATCACGGGGAAGTGGTTAAGTAATGTGAACCAAGAAATTAGCACAAACAGCACAGTCATTTCTGAAAACCTGGCTTAACTAAAACGCCAGTCTGTCATTTGCCCGATTTATGTGATTCTGCTTAGAAGGTTTGCCACAGAATTCTGAACCCCACTGTGGTTCTACACCTTAGACACAACAGAATAGCGATATTTTAAATACATACTCTTTTGCAAAGGAGGTGTTTTTAGGCCAGCCAGGATTATCCTTATGTTCTTTATAATAGACATCCACGTTTTACATGTATACAGAGAAGAAATCAAAACAGTAATTATGCCTTGACATCAGGACGTGTGAGTGTGTGTGCTTCATTTTTTTAGCTCAAGCTGTAAACTGGCTTAGAGTTAGGAAATTTTACTTCCCACTTGCAGATCTCATTGCTTTTCACTACATTTTTTGTGCGTTTGAACAGGGCACAGACTGGAAATGTATTAGATGGAACATAGAAAATGGACACTGGTCTAATCATGCCAAAAAAAGAGAAATTGATCTTATTTATAAGCGGAAATTCTAACCTGCTGGCATTTAACAGGCTGCTGTACCAGCCAGGAACACTGAGGCAGCCCAAAGTCAACATGTTGCACTTGTAAACTTTTGCTGTGCTTTCCCATGTACAGGAAAAGTAGGTTAGGCAATTACAGATGCTCAGTTGCTAAGCTGAATGGCCCCGGCCACAAGTCCTGTCTTTGGGGCTCCCTGCCACACCAGAACCACAAGCAGCAAGTATGCTTGTCTAAATATGTCATTGCTCTCATGGCAAGATTCCAAACTGTGTCTGGGATCAAGGCTGAAATTCAGGTGTGTAGAGATCAAGTATTATATATACCTCTATATCACTCAAAAGAAATAATGAAAAATTCAGGGAAAAGAAAGGTTTCAGATTGAGGGCTGCTGGGGCAGAACACAGCTGAGGTAGGAACCGGTTCCTTCACATGAAGCACAGGTAGTCTAGCACCTGTAAAACTTTGAGACTGAGACACAGACCCACTCCCTTTATAGTTAGAAGGTCTCTGAGATGGTTAGAGCTGCCTTCAAACAAGACAGGAATTCACTATGGCTATGCATTTGCCAAAGAGCAATACACACATCTTCTTATTAATAAATAATTACTCTTAAATACAATACTGTTCATGTGAAGTTAAGATAGTCGTCTGTTTAAGATAACATGAGAGAAGCCAGACTGTCAAAGGCTTTAGGTGGTAAATACAGCAGAAGCAGCAGCTCCTTTTCCTTGTGCTGGTAGAGTTTAAAAGATCTTAAAGCAAGTTAAAAAATAACTTCATGTTATTTCAGCCTTGTTTACAGAAGCAAACACAACCTAATAGCTGACAGTAGGTGGCATGTTTAGAGCAATGGTTCTGGCTCTTTCGAATTCTAAAAAGTGCAAATAGGGTTGCATCTAGTTGGGTAGACAAAAGCATATTTTTGACTGCAAAACCTAAAATTACCTAAATTATCTAAATAAATCCTTTCAAAGCCTTTTTTCTCACAATATGCATTCCAAACCATCCCAAACCCACACAAGTTCTAGACACTAAGTTCACAGGAATGACCACGCAAAAGAAGCACATTGAGGAAAAAATACAGGAAATTAAATCAAGAGAGGAAAAAGAATTGGACACAGTTAGTGTCTCTGTTTGTCCAGGAGCTTTTGAGTCTTGTGGATGGAATTTTACCGGCCCTTTAAGGACTTTCTTTTAAAACAAAAACCAAAACCTGAGAAGGTCGAGAAGAATTCCACCTTCACTAGCACAAGTAAAACTGAGATGTGCCAACTGCGCTGTGAGCATAAAGCTGTTGGAGAGGAACTGGCACATAGTAAATAAGTATCCAGCCACCCACTGCTGGAAGGTCTCCAAAATCACCTTACATCTGGGACATAAATTAGGGCTGGACTTTAGACACCCTTTTCCCTGGGTCTTTTGCAGTCTTCAGTTGAGGATTAGTATGTTTGTCTACAAGCTTGAGGAGACTGAGATTAGAAGTCCAAAGAGGCCAATGACTGTCACTGTCCTGAGGTCCAAGATATATTTTCGGAATTCACTTGCAAGATGTCTCTCAGGCATCTTGCTATATCTCCTTCAGAGTCAGTTCGATTAAAACTCCCGATCTGCCTATGTTTTTGACATTTCAAACATCCCTGAAAGATATTTTATATGGCTAAAGCTCTAGTGAAGTAAAGGTAAAAAAAAAAAGCTTACATATTTGGATTGGAAAAGCAGAACAAGACATTTGAGTCTTGAGAACTGTATAATCAATCTGCTTTCCATTTTCTTTATTTCCAGTTTTCAGATGGGCTATCATCCCTACCTGGATGGTCTGGACTAAAGCATGCTTCCATACTTATACACAAGTGCATTTTTCTCACCAGAAGAGACAATAGCATACGGTAGACTGTCTGCAGAGTGATTTTATGTATAGACACATGTATATTACACACACGTTGTGACAGTGAATCTCAAAGTTTCTACACAGGTGCCCTAGCAGGCAAATAATGCCTTTCATCTCCTGGGATTTAGAAGAAGCTAGTATTAAACAAACCTTTTCTTATTACTACAGCAAAATAATGCTAAGTGATACTAATGATTACAAGGTAAAAAAGGATAAGACCAATCACAAGCTTATCTGATCTGCAAGACAGAGGACAACTATAACTCACAGGAAAAATGAGAGGCTTTTAAGCCATTGCCCATTATATTGTCCAATGTGGCTCCTGCTGCACAAAGAAATGATTTTTCCATTGTGCAGAACCCAACTATTTTTATGTTATTACAGGTATGGAACAATAGAAAAGATCTTTCTGAGAGAAGCTTGCTAGTTCGTGGGAAGCGTACATCTTTATGCATATACAATGTAATAGACACAAGATAACTTGAAATAAGAATATTTGCGACTGAAATTGTTAAAAAAATTACTTTTTAAGGCATGACTGACATTTCTTACTACGAAAATCTTTATTAATCTAAATAACTCCCTTACTATCTTCTGCAAGAAGTAAACACTCCAAAGTCAGTGACTCTTTTTTCCAAGTTATAAAACATGCATTTGTGCAAGGTAACTTCTCATGACTTGTCATTCTTTCGTGTTTAAAATAGGCTTATTAATTCAGTTCTACTTTGAAAGATTAAAGCTTGTTCCCTGAACCACTTCATGGCATAGCAGTGGGATCTAAGAGTGAGCAGGCAAATAATTGACTGTATAGGGCACACTTATGGAGAGCACACTAAATCTAAACCACTGTTTCAGTTTTAAATAAGCTAATGATTTCATTTACTCCAAGTTACTGATGTAATCCATTATTGTAAAACATGTCCTCCATCATTTTTGTGTGAGTGAAATATAGACTCTTTCATTCCTGGCATTCAGGCAGGAAGGAAAACGAATTCACGAGCAGATAAATTTTTTATTGAAAATAAATTTTTGTCATCTAAGCCACCACAACATGATGGTAATCATGTTCGGTTTATGCATTATGGAACTACTTCATGTGTGAAGAACTACTTTTGTGACATGCATTTTTATCAGCAGACTTAAGGATTTAATGTTTTCAAGGATTTTCATCATTTCTGTACCTTCATGGATTTTCATGGTTTATTTTCGCCTCAAATTTAAATATTTTTTCATATTAAAAAAATATCTTTATTCAAGTAATTTTAATGGGACCGTTACCTTAAGAAGTTACTATATGATACAAGAGAAAATTTGAAGGACCTTCTCTCCTGCATTTTGCTACATACTTCAAAGGTTTTTTCCCTTAGAATTACTTCAGATTGACAGGTATTATTTTTTGCATGAATTCTATATTCTACCAGGTTTTATTTTTCTTTGCTGTTCCGTTCTCACTTGTTTCATATACAGAGGTAAATTAACAAAAGCAGAGACTTGGACACTTTAGAAAAAAAAAAAAACAAACTTGTAGACTTAGAATAGAACAAATTCGTTACAGATATAATATTATTAAATAATTTCTGAAAGAAAATAATCTTACCCTTCAACTAACAGGTGTTAACTCCACATTAAACTTAGCTCTTGTAATGTTTTATCACATGGCATACTTGCATCATCACAGAAACTAGATAGGTTAAGTCTAGACAGGTTACTGGAGAAAGTTAATAGAGGCAATAATGGGTATATGAAGCCAACTTAAAGCAATGAAGCTTTCAATCTAAATTCAGCTGGAACAGGTTAGGTTACAAACAAATGGTATATATCCGGCTGTGTTGTGCTGTGTAAAGAACTTACAACACAGGAGGAACTACCTCAGCAGCATCAAATAGAGTGCCAAATACCAACAAAATTAAAAGTCAGCTACATAGCTCAAATGGGCGTTCTCACAAGTGTCCAAAGGACTTCAAAGAAAGGCTAATAAATCTACTGATGTACACAAAAAGAACAGTAAAAACTTACTGTGATCCGGTGAAGCGTTCCAAAATGAGGTTCAAATCAACACAAACCAAGAGACAACTGATTTTTAAAACCCAGGAATATGGACTTGCTCCCACAGAAGTTCATGGCAAGTTTCCACCGATATCGGTTTTGCAGGAATGATCTCTAATACTGCAGTTTAATGTCTAATCTATATTACTGTTATTTTTTGGCACAATTCAATCTGGAATGCGGTAGTGTGATATGAAAACAGTGTTTTGTTTGCAAACTTGGAATGAAATCTGACTTGGACTAGATTGCACAATGAAGAAGCCAGCAAAAGGGAATTTGACACTCACCAGTCTGGCAGAAAAACTGAACTTTCTCAAAACTACAAAATTAAAAATACTTTGATACTATTATCTGAAATTAAAATCAAAAGGAAGAAAATGTAAAAGTGTTAAACTGTGCCAGATTTCTTGGATCTTTGCATAATGATTGTTACCTTCTTCAAAGTCGTTTGAAGCTAGTAATGAAGCTCACATCTAAAAATACTGCAGAATTAAAAGAAGTCTTACTTTCTAGGAAGCTTAATCCTTTATACTGTTAAATCAAACTATCTGTGACAAATTCTGTATTTCTTCTTTCTGAGCTCTTACTGAATTAATTGGGAGTTCTCAGTCCCTATTCAGCACAGTCCTTAAACATGCTCTCAAACTCTATACACATGAGAAAACCTAAATCCTTATCTAAATCTGACTTCATTGTAACTTAAGCATAAGTTCATGTTAAGCATAAGAACAAGCACTTTGGTGTTTCGTTGGACTACGAACTTGACTTCTACAGATGGGAAGGGAGTGCCTCCAACCTCTTTTGTTCTCACAAGTGCTAAATCCTCTGTTTTATCAGGTCACAGTCGTGTGCCTTTAGCAAAATAGTGATAACAGTTATTTGAGAGAAAGAGATAACCAATTTGTCAAATCATTGCTCAAGGATAGTACACGTGGAGAGGAAAATGGAAAGCAGCATAGCATGAACCAGATTCTTAACCTACTACTAGAGAATAATGTGATCATCATATTTTCATTATTATTATCATCATGACCATATTTAGAGAAGATTAAGACAATCAAAATTGAGTTTGGATAGTATATCTCTGCCATAATTCAGACACATACTCATCCTAGCAAATATTTATATTAATGATTAACTTTGTGCCATGGGAGCTAACATGCTACATACGAAGTCTGAAATGCAACACTGGGTTTGGAAACGCCCGTTAATCAAACGAAGTACTGGGGACACTGGTGTTTTGCTCACCCTGCTTTAGCAACATGTCTTATCATGACTTGGCAATTCAATGATCATGAAGTCTTTGATCTGTTTCCTGACACATCAAATAGTATCAGTCAAAACAAAGTGGGAAAAAGGTTGTTTTTACCAAACCTAAAGGAAGTAATCATCTCCATTTGTGAAGATTTTTGTTTGCCATTGATCAAAGATGGAGCAAATTCAAGGACTTAAAGTTAGAAGGATCTGCCACATGCCAGTAAGTCCTTGGTTCAGTTAATCCACTGTAATGTAAAATACACCATAAAAACGAGTACGAGCTGATGAATAAGAAAATATTTTCTCCTGTTAATCAGTGACATCATTCGCAAAGTGGAAGGTAACAGATACTATCAATTCACTACAAAATAAAAAAAATAAACCTTTACCCTAATAAAAAGGATCTTCTCTCCAACTCTGTATCTTCCTTGTGAAAGACGCTCCACACAAAATTTGTTAGGGCATTTACAAGGTGGATCTTCAGAAATGTGTTTAACCTGAAAAAACAGAAGTTATTAACAGAAACTGTTTAATAGCACATGTAGCAAAACATTCAAGATGACAGTTGCCATAACATGATATCACTAATCTTAGTTCTCCACTGATGATGCTTCCAATATCAAGAACAATTTTTACAGCTGTCATAAGGTAAAAATAGAGACAACCGTCAGAGAGTTCAACATAAAACTTGCACTAACTGGAGTCGAACTGTTTGTTAATTTGAGTTCAGCACCAAACTCCTGTAGTGTGTTCTCAGTATTTCATGGTGAATCAGCTCAACTGTCAAAGTGCTCACATAGCTGACAGGCAAAATGAAGATGTCATAACGACGTATTATTCCTTCTAAATAAATACAGAAGCATCTTGCTTATCAAGAAAGGGCCCTGCCTCCTTCACTTGGCACTTTGAAATATTACAGAGAATACCATGACATAATCACAAGTCTATGCCAAGATGCTCCCCAATATTGCTGACTTTGATGATCTCACCTGAGGGCTTCAGCGCAGTC
This sequence comes from Eurystomus gularis, assembly GCA_013400335.1. Taxonomy (NCBI): domain Eukaryota; kingdom Metazoa; phylum Chordata; class Aves; order Coraciiformes; family Coraciidae; genus Eurystomus; species Eurystomus gularis. The sequence goes on along the minus strand of VZZY01000740.1, from coordinate 116,444 downwards.
AAGGGTAATTTCAAGGGGCCTCATGAGTACTCTATCATTGCCAACAATAAGGGCTGAGAAAATACAGATTAAAACTGCGTTTCTACTTCTTATCAGTTGCATCAACTTGGCTTCAGCCTGCTGTGAAACCTTGGCCTTGCACATGCTACCAAAGGCATTCAATGTTTAGTAAAAGCGTATTTTATACTCTCCAGCAATCTGAAAGTAGCACAGCCATTGATGCCAAAAGAGCAGATCTGGTTGAGAAACCCTTATTTGACATTCACATTGCACTACTGCATAGGAACAGCAATAACAAGCACAGCGTTTTCATATACTGGAGTGTTCTTTGATGAAAGCTGACCTAGCGCATCCGTGTCAAACAATGCAGAAGTGCCAGAGCAACTTCCTAGAGATTTTGTCCACTTCAAATAATATTCCAAAGGTCTTTTCAAATCCAGTTTGCAACACAAGTCTTGTAAAAATGGTGTTTCGGTTATCTTGAATGAATGACCAGGAAAAGTTCTGAAGTACAACAAATGTATTTCAGACCCGCTTTTAGAATAAAGCTATAGTGTGTGAAATAAACCTGAAAGAATTGTTTTTATACTAGACTAGGGAGCAAAAATGCTTTTGAAACTAGTCCTGTTGACAGATTTAAAGGCTTTCCATTCATTTCCGAAATTGTTCAATGTTAACTAAATAACTCTTAGTTTGTGGAGTTTGGGGTTGTTTTTTTTCATAATTATTCTTAGCTTTTCTTTTAAATCAGGGCATGTTATTTTTGTGAAAAATTTCATTTTGAAATAACACTTAGCAGAGGAATGCTACATGTATTTTATACACAGAGTGTTTCTCCAGTATCAGATGAGTCGTCCTCAGATTGAATGTACAATAACTGAATTAAAGATTAATTATTCCAATGATTTTTATCAACACAGGTGAGTGTTAGCTTCCATTGCTGGAGAATCAAACTATTTAGATAGTCAGTGTGCAATAAGAATAACTTACATGAAGTCAGTGGTTGATGACTTAAATCCAGGTGTGGATTGCTGAGAATGCAAAAGGTGCATTCCTGTATCTTTGGGGATGTGGTACCAAGACTGAGACTGGGCTTAAGGGACTCCTTGGCAATGGTCCTCTGAACGCTGCCTGAGAATCACTGGTTTCTGATGTAACATCCTACGGCATTTATCACTTCTGAAAACGGGTAGTGTGAGCCACGCCTTAATAGCTGCATCTACCAGGGTCCATCTAAGCAAGCAAAAACCCAGAGCAGCTGGACCTAACAGGTTCTAAGTTGTTTTGAACTGTGTAAGCAAAATAGAGCCATCTTTGGTCTGTGGAGAATGAAAGCCAGCAGATTTATACTGGTGTAAAATGGAGGATAATGAGACCGTCACTGTTGATCTTGCTATTGAGGCTCCCATTACTTTACTGTCCCAAAGGATATAGAAGTACTATTGGAAATCAAATAAGGAAGCAGAGGGAAGAATTATATCCTTTTTTTATTTTGTGTCTGGACCATATGAGCGCTGCTGCTATTTTATGGTGTGAGTGTCTGGGGCAGTGCGGGTCAGGAATCTGAGCTGGATGAATTCCATTCTGTTTCTATCCCTACTGCTTTCTAAATTAAAGGAGGTGGTTGGAGACAACCTTCATACTCTCTGTTCTGTTCCTACAAGACACGCAGTCACTACCCTCCTTCTACACATAACCATTCTTTCTCAATTCTCTTGAAAAATAAGTGAGTGCTTTGGCAAAGTTAAGGAAGAAATACAAAATGTAAAAATGTTAACTGTAATTATTTGCATCAAATACTAGAAAGTATTTCAATAAAATGAATGAACTTTATATATTCCATCTGCTCTTTGTAACAAAAAAAGTGGCACATGGATTTTTCAAGAAGTGCTTTGTAACTCCCAGGTGGCACATCTACCTTGTAATATAGCAGTTACTATAGTAACTGCTTCTTTTTATAGAATGTATTTGTACTTCCCAAGTTTAACTCTTCATGGTCTCAAAATGTGTCATTTTCATCTGATTCCAGTTGTTTCAAATGAACTCCTCTAGGGTTCACAACATAGAAATGAACAGCATAGTGCAAAGCGTTTAATGCAGTTCAAAGCAAGATATTTTCTTTCTAACAATAAGGAAAAAATTGCTTGCTTTTTACCATGTAAGAAACAGGACAGCCGCATAAAAATTAGCCTGAGATAACATAGAAGTGTTTGTTAACATTCTGTACAAGTCAGAATGGGCCAAATCTCCTAGTCCTGACTCAGTCCTTTCTCAGACAAAACACAAAGTGGGAGTTGATGAATAAGAAGTGAACAGAAAAAGAAAACGGAGCAGTAAGAAGGGAACTTGGCCCTAAGCACAAAGCTATGCTAAACTGCAGATCTCCTACACAGTGCAACATTTTTTCCAGACTTCAGGCGTAAATAATTGTGGTCAAAAATAAATTAACTCTATCAGTCTGCAAATCTTTAAAATACAGTGAGATGTTGAACTCAGGCTTCTGTGTGCATACCAGATGGGTCAGATAGGAAGAAGCTTCCTCCCACAACTTACAGCATCATCCAACAGTTTTCCTGTGCTCTTTTTCCCAGGAGACTTTGTTGGTGATGGCGAAGGAGATGGAAGTGGGGCTGAAAGTGTTTCCTCTTGTTCAATCTCTTTTTCCAACTTTATTAATCCAGGAGGCTCCACCCCAAACCTTTTGGAAACATGCAAACAAATTACTAGTTCTTAGAAAGTAGTATGTATTTTAAAACAAAATGGTAGAAAGAATATGTATTTTCTGTATTGCACTGTCGTGCGCTAATAAGATGCTACGTGCTTTAGCAAACGCATATAAAATATTAATCTTGAATGTAATAATTCCAAATTAATACAATAAATGAATTTAGATGGTATTTCTCAGTTGATCAGATTTACAGGAAATAAAGGGGTTTTTTAACTTCTCACCAACATATTTGTTGGTGAATTTACGGACTATGACTAATTTATGAACAACACTAGGCCCCCAAAATTGCTATGCCATGTAGGACAGATTAAAGCTCAGTCATTAGTGCTTCCCCCCCCTTTTTTTTCCCAAACAAGATCCTTTCAAATTACTTGACAACTTATATTGTGTGTTAGTATTTTTCAAAGAAATTCAGATGAAAAGGAGTTAAAGGTTATCCTGGTCTCAACTATTGCACTGAATTTACAGATAAGTAAGTTGAGATGTGGCCAATATTTTTCATGAGTGACTAACGGTTTTTGTAACCAACTTTTGACAACCAATCTTCCTATCTGTTCACAGTGGCAAAACACTTGTGGCTCCAACTAAAAGAAAATATCTACAGCTTTGGCATGAAGCCTCAGAAACACAGCACTTCCACAGCAAGGCTCTTTAACACAATGCCTACTTTTGAAAGCTTTATGGCAAGTGATTCAGTCAGCATCTCACAGCAAGCAGCAGAGCTTGGACAGGTACCAGAAGTCAAAAAGCCCATCCCATTTTCCTAATCACTGATAATTCCCCTCTTTATTTTTGTCTTTGCCAGCACTGCACAAAACCCAGAAAAACAGAAAGATTTCCTGTTTCAGAGAAGGTCTTCAGCTTGGAGAAGTGATCATGCCAGGTAGGCTTCTCTTAGCAAACCACCTGCATAAATGAAACCATATTTTATTCTGTAGAAGAGAAGTCCATAGCCCAGATGCAGAACTACACAGACTTATCTAGCTAAAGATCTGGACACAAAAATATTGAGCAGTAACAAATATCTTGTGAAAATCTATGCTAAATACCATAATAATGCTAAAAGCGTACAGAGGAGCATAAGTGCATATACTATCTTCTGTGTTTTTCTGATAACTTTTAATTTAGTCACACTACTGCCCAGAAAATTAATATAAAGAAACCCAAGAACAAAATCTGTGCTTGCACTGGCGTCTAACCGGTGCAGTCTGCCTAATGAAAAGTCAGCCAACATTGAAGCAAGCACTTACATCCAATCCATTTACTTCCTGTCTGTCTGCAGATGCCGACAGGCTGTAAATCATTCAATTCCCACTGGGCTCTGAGCCTACACCTGCACGCAGCCTTACTCATCAAATAAAACTCTTCCACTCCGAGCAATACTGCTTCGTTGCTTCTATTGCTTTTCATAATCTCCAATTTTTGTCATTGTGGCAGATTTTTAAAGTTGCCTGTACATCCAGTATTCTGAATTCTGCCAGTAATGAGTTGAAAAAAATAAAACCCATGAACAAACATACACACAGTTTTCTACACGTATTGTATCCACCTGAAGCAAAGTTGTAGGGAAGCCGAAATTATAAAAACTACATCTTTTCTGGGAGAGGCAGAGGTGCAAATTGTGTTCTGGAAGATATGCCAAGAATTTCCTTTTCTGCTCTTTTCTAGCCTGCCTTCTCCTAACTACAGATGAGGCACCACTGGCCTGTAACATGATCTCCAATAGACTTCCTAGAGCACCACTTTCCTTTTTTACCAAGGAAAAATTCAATACAATAGTAGAAAGATCTTGAAATTGCTCAACAGCAACTTCAAAACATCTGTAGGGGTTGTTTAACCCCCCAGATTTTAATGGTTACCCCAGAGTTTCATTCTTTCTACATAAAAAATAATTTACCTGGTTTCTGTTGTACAGTCTCTGACTTTAAAATACTTTTGGAGTATGCTGGACCTGTGCAACCCACTGCAATACACCCACTCCATGTAACATCAGTGCTCAATTCCACCCTGTAGGACACTTCCCTCCCTCACAAATGTTCTCGCTCAACCCGCATGATGTCTGCTGGTGCACACAATGGCCCATTTTATCTATTGGAATTTCACAGATGGCCTCAGAATTCTGTTTTCACAAACACCTGAAATCCAGGATAGTTTATCAGGTGATTCTATTTTTATTAGCACCTGGGCTTTGAACTGCCACACTTTGAGCCAAGTGGTCACGCCAGTTTTCCACCCACTGTGTGGTCCGTCCATCCAGTCCATCCCTCTCTAATGTGGCTAAAAGGATACTATGAGCGAATACGCTAAAAGCATTGCTAAATCACAGGTAAATTATCAACTGTCTCCCCTCATCTATTGAGCAGGTTCAAGTTTAGCAGAACAGAGCTCAATTCTTTCTCCTCCTCAAACAATCCCCATTCCTGCTCCCTTATGCCTCAATCCCAAGAAAGGTCTAGCTTGACTTATGGGAGTTCTAGACTCTGAAGACTAACAGTAACCTAGCTGGCAAAGTGTGCGAAGAGCTAGCTCCTTCTGATGAGTAAGCCACTTTGAACATATCTTTCCGCTTCCAAACCTGGTGTTCCCCTTCAACAGTTTTTGTGCCCCTTGGAAACAAACAAGGTTATAAACGTGGTTTTGTTTTCAAAGAGATACTAGAGCAGGAACAAGAAGACAGACATGTTATTTCACCCCTAAGCTACAAACAAAAATAAAATACACTAATATAAATAGAATACATAAAATGCATTAATGATACATGGTAGTATACATGTATTATAATTTTTAAAAGTGAAATAAAAATATTTTCAAGGCAAAGGGATAGACATGCATAATAAATGAAAACATGGTTCATTTATTGCTTCTGTATTAGTTTTCATATCTGGAACACAGAACATCAGAGAAACAGACGCTTAAGTTGAAAGACAAATACAAAGAGTAAGATCCTATCTTAATTATCTTGTAATTATGTTGAGAAATCAAATCTCATTGCAAAAGAGGATAATCTAACTCATCCAACTTTAGCAGCCTAACCACTGACTTGCATTCCCTGAGGAAGCTGTATTCTGCCAAGGAATCAACCAAGCTACACTCTGGGTATAGGGTCTTTGGATGCTGGAAGGTTTATCTCCAAGCTGGGGACCTTGAAAGCACAGTTTGTTTGCTCAGGTAAATTAAGATTTGTGAAAATCAATTTCACTGAGCACCTACAGATCAGAATACCTTCTTATTCATTATAAGTTTTTCCTTGTTGTTTTTTTTTTTTGCCACGTTGGATCAAATCCAAGGTTTAGAGGTAAGAAAATTTCTGCAAACTGAGAATCAATCCTTTCTGGTCAATGCTATTCCTACGCAAGTTTCCACTGACAGCGAGGGCTTTTCTGAAACTTCACCAAGAGACAAATTTCTTCTTAAGCAGCTTCCCAAGTGAGCTACACTTACAAAATATGAACACCTACAACACAATTGTAACATGAAAATACTAGTTATTAAACTAGGAATAAACAGGGGTCTCCTTTGCAGTGATTGTAACCACAAGGTTAATTCTTCTGAAATTAATTAACTATTTGAACAGCAGGGCTCTCCGATTTGATACACATGGACGAACGCAGTGGCAATTTACGTGCCAGCCTGGGCAGCAGCATCCCTCTTCATTTATTTTGTAGCAAATCTTATGTACTACACTGCAAAGAGTGAGAAAATCACGTTCTAATTACTGTCCTTTTGACTGTCTAGCAAAAGTCACCGTTGTCTTGACATGAAAGACAATGCTACAACATATTGAAGGTCCAGCCTGGCTGGAATCATACAGCAGAGACTATAAGTTGAATGTCTCATCTTGTTCTGTCGGTGAAAATCAGGGCTAAGTTTATTTAAATAAATAAGCTAAGAGTCAGTGTTGCTTAGGTCAAATTTAGGTCATGTGAAGATCAGTGTATTACCAGTGAAGTTAATGATATCTCAGTTGTTTATAGAGAGATCTGTTAGAAGGAGAACAACTCAAAGCTTTATTTAGAAAAAAATGCTCAACCCTTTCTCCTCCTAATATGAGGATAGCCCACAAATCTCTTCGAGGTGATGATACAGAGATTTCATTATATTTGTTAACTGCTGCCCACAAGATATTATCAAGTGACATCAAGACAAGCATTCACCTTGAACCTGATGAGCACACGAGTTAGCTTGAGATGTGCTGATTTAGTAAGTCTCTCAACAGCCACTGCCGTCAAGAATGTAAATATTTCTTCATTCTTTAAATATTTTCACCAACCTTGCTGCAATCCTTCCAAGTTCCAGCAAACAAAGGCATACTTCTCTTGGCTGCTTGTGGAGAACTGGAAAAGCAAAATCAAGATGGAAAACATTTAGAAAGAAAAGCCATTTTAAAGATCTTAGTGATGAATGGAACATAATCATCAACATCTGTAACTCTTGACTGAGATAAAACTTGGTTTTCTTTGGCTTGCAGTGGAGCTTTACTGGAATAAAAAGGATGGGATTGAGGAGTGGTTCTCAAAGCACATACGATTTAGGAAGTTCCCATTTAGTTACCCTTTAGTTCCTTTGAAAATATCATTCTAAATCTAAATCACTGAGTAATTATTTAGGCCATTTGGTAATGTGCAAGCAGTTCATAACTATTTAAAAATAATCAAGAGCCCTGGCAGAATACTCAAGTCTTAATGTCAAAAATAAATTGAGACCATTGAAGTGATACTTCTGTTTCTACCAACTTAGAATTCCTATCCTTTAGGCTTCTATTTTTCTTAGCCTATTTTAATAATGAAAATAACAAAATTTCATTAGCAAAGATCTTATTATAAACCTGGTCCTGAATTTGTTATACATCTACCATTAAAGCAAATACAAAACTAGAGTACTTCGGAATTTACCTCATCATAGAAAAAAAAAAAAAACAACCAACCAACCAAAAAACTGTGCTTTGGTATATATACACACCCATATATGCAAGTTTTCATGCCTGGATTCCACGCAGAACATGTAGCTTTTAAGCTTCAGAAGCAGCTGTAACACAGCATGAACTTCTCATTAAGAAATATGACCATAATCCAAGATAATACATCTTCCCCCACCCCAATTCAGGTAATGTTCTGTAGAGAAGTCCAGCAAAAATATAGAAGCAAAATCCAAAATCAATAAATGAGGAAAGGCCTGTGGCTGTTTGCACAATCAACTTGCCAAAAGTTCAAAAAGAAGAAAGAAGAAAAAAAAAAGAAAAAAGGAAAGATTACTACATTGTCATCTTCTCTCCATAAGTACCTAGTGCAGTAAAACCCTCGTGTTGTGGTTAAAACTCGGGTTTTAGAAATTTCCACTTGAATTGACACCAAAAAACAATTGTGTGAATATTTATTTAAATGAGAAAAAAAAGAAACAGCAACAGAAATGCTTTGGTTTTAATGAGTCAAGGTCAAGACATCTGCAGTATAAACATTTTGGTTATCTAAAGACTCACCTAAGTCAAATGCATGAAGGAAAAAATACCATACCTGAAAAAGATATTTCAATGTCTAGTTAAAGCTCTAGAAGTCATTTCTTTGTCCTATACTGTATGTATGAGACCCAGCACAGGAATCCACCGACTTAAATGTCTCTAACCAACTAACACCCTGGGGCAGATGTGCGGCTTCAGCAACTTGAACTTCCAGCTCCACTGACTGGAATAAATGGATGGTACGTTGTGTGAGTTGGATGTTCAGCCCAATATCTTTTACTAGTGTATATGTAGCACGGACATTCTTCTTCTCTAGTCTCACCCAAATATATTTCCAGCATGAAAACTAAAATGGCACTGCACTAAGAAAAACATTTTTATCCTTCAGCCATCTGTTACTAAGACTACAAAAGACGCAGACTCGGACGTTCAGCTATTCTCAATAGTCTTCCTTACCACAAGACAGTAATTTTATGAAACATTTACCTTCGCTACTAATGAGTATTTTTAAAGCATTACATTCAGGACCCTAGAAATGTATTCTGCTGCTTTGGTTTTAAACCAGTTGGGACTGCCCAAAAATAAAACTTGAATTTAAGAAGTAAGGCATCCCCCAACATATAAATGGAATCAACCAGTTTTGGAATAGTCAAAGGGAGTCCAATATTTCTGAATTGCAGTTCACACGTGCATATCTGAAGGACCTTGGGAGGAAGGAGAAAGAGAGAGGCTCAAGTAATTTTATTTACAAAAAGATCCAAAAATAGAAGTGGAAGAGGGTTCGATTAAGAAAGGTACAACGTTTCTCTCGATGCTTATAGCTCTTCTACCCAAACAAAATTCAAAGTCCTTTAGCAAATCTGACTCCACATAATCTAGACACATTTCATGCATTTCACTTCAAACAATGTGACACAGTGAAATCATTGTTAGAGGCTGAAGAGTTGTGCAGGCAACCAGCCACGAAAACAAACATCTGGTCATCTGATAAGAAGACGGTGACACAGCACTTCAACGAGAAGATGTTAGCATTCCTGAGGACTATACCAGCATATGTATCCGGGAACTTCAGAGACAAACAAATGCTATTTTGTAGACTGCAATGCCCACTGGAAATAATTTAGATTCTCAGATAAAAAATTTCTCTTTTTTAGATTTTCTTTTTCACCCCAAAGCACAGCTTTTCAATGGGCTACCACCTTGCAAGAGACTGACCGGTCAGGAGTGACAGCAAAAGCCAAAGAGATACAAGACTGAATTTCTACACCCGTCCTGGTCCCAGACATTGAGTATAACCTTGAGCGAGTGAAGAAGAGCATTGCCTCTTGGAACACGTTGCACTTTTGGGTGCCTTGAGATCCGAGTACTTATTTTGAGATACTTTTTGTCTGATGCTATGCCACAATAATTGTAAGAATTTGATATTCACTGTCACTTTGAAAAGGCTTTTGGAAAAAGAAAAAAGCTACCTTTACACTTTTTTCCATCTAGAGAACATTTCTTATACTTTCTTTCTTAGTTTTACTTACAGAAGTTAAGCAGTATTTTCGAAGCACTTCAAGACATCTCATAGAAGAGGTGGCAAAAACTATTTCAGAGCATCAAAATAACTTCTTTACTTAAATACACCACTAAAAAAAAAAAATCTGTAGAAGTCATCATAAGGAACATTTAAATTCTCACTGTACTGTAATATACATCGGCATTTAAATTCTGACTACTGCAGTTCATGGCTAACCATGCTGCTTATATGTACAGTTTTATAAACATGTAATTGTACATATATATGGTAATAACTAATATAATTTGAGGACTACAGGCAATTCATTCTGAAGTGATTAGTTACAAGCTCATGCTGAAATATAACACCTGTGCCCATGTTATTCTGTTGTGCCGGTGGGAACTACATCCACCATTTACTGAATTACTTACTATAACCTATATTAATAGCTGCATTTCACTAACAGGCACCTCCTCAACTTTCTGATCGACCAGTTCCTCAATCCCAGATATCCTATATGGCAAACAGACATTTGCTAAACAACACATTTTCTGTAATTGTCGCAATTCATATGTAGTTAGATACAGTAGTTACTGGAAGACAAAAAATGATTTTGAGAAACTATCTTCATTCTTTCTACAGCCTCATACACAATTCACTGCACACCAAGTCTACAGTCAACAATTCATTTCCACAACAGTGGTACTGTACGCTGTGAGGAATTCAAAGGAAATGAAGGTTTCCCTAACACTTCTATAAGGTAAGTAGTGTTATTTTCCCCACCTTATACATGGAATCAAGATATATATATTAGAGATGAAAGCCCCACACTTATCTAGGTGCTATTCTAAAAATACTTCCTGCCTGATCTCCAGGGGACTGTTGAGTTTCCTAATCTTACATTTTTGGATGAAATCAACACAACTAGTGATGATCCTATTACAAACTCTGGTTCAGATCCTCCCTCTGCACGTGGGAGCTACGTGATAGAGTCATTTCTTCCTACACCATTCAGTAGCAACATCAAAATATCCCAATTGCCACCAGCATTCACACATTTAGGTAAAGTTTTTCAAAAATCTTGATCCTTTGAACCTTTCTCCTATTGTCTTCCACTTTCTCCTTTAATCCTTTTTCTTCTGACTACACAGCAATTTTTTTTTCCTAACACTGCTTTGACAACACTTACTTTAACTTATCCCAAACATGTCCTTGCTTTTGTGTCAAAGAGTTACACTATGACATGCTTAAATCCAAGAGTTGCATTCCCCCACCCCCATTTCAGCACTGTCACTTACAGAAGTCTCAAAACAATTCAGGTTTCAAATACAGTAGATCTATGGATAGTAAATAATTAATCTAGAATTAATATAGAGATCATGTAAACGCTAATAATTTACTGGAATTCATTGATTTAAGATGCTAACCCAGTGGTAATAACACAGTGTCCAGAATGCTTCTATAGTCCTCATAATGAGACAAATCCAACAATATTATGAGTTGTTTAGTAAAATGATGTGAAAGATGGGACAAAGCCTTATTCTGATGCAACTACATGTAAAATTTAATGTGCTGTTACAAACTGTAAGTGGGTCACTGTGAAAGAATGGTCAAAATACTCCCATCTTGTAATATGAAATTAGAGCATTAATTTAAAAAAAAATACATTTGCCCGTATGCATAAAATATTTAAGCACTCAATATTTGAGAGTTTTTTAAAAAATATTAAAAGAACAACATTAGAAAACAGATCAGAGGTGTCTGTGTTTAAGTCTATGATTTTCCCCTAAAACACTAGATGCTTTTCTTTAGGGAACCTGCCCATGAAACTCTAATCAATAGGTTGCATCAAAAGAAGTCCAGGTCACATCGTGTGTGTACACGCAGTTACAGAATATACGAGCACAAGACATTAATACAACAATATCATCCAACAACTCCCCAAACAAACGACACACATGAGCATGCTGGCACACTTGGTGGCAAACCCTTTTCTTGCCGAGTAGACTCTTTATCATAGAAGAGATGCAGAATATTCATTGGTTCCAAATCCTATAATCATTCAACAACACTATGTTACCGACAAAGAGCTCATAGGTTATGCTTTCAGTTCACGTAACTAAAGCAACCACAGAAAATCTTACCATTTTCACTGTTTGGCCAAGAAGAGTTTTCTTCGACTCTTACACTCTTCAGGCTTGAGCACCATAATTACAAATATCTGCATCTAGAATGCTTCCATAAATTGAATTACCATAGCTGTGCAGATCTGCTGTCCTAAAACCTATACAGGGGACCTTACAAAATATACACATCATGGGAGCAGAGGAGATACAGACAGTATTACTTTTCTTAGACTGCAAGAAATTAGCGTAGCATGTTCCGAGTCCTAGATATGGGACAAAATTTGACCTCTGACACATAAGAACCCTATTCAAGACAGCCTATCTCAAGAGTTGCCCAGATGATGAAAGAGTGGAGTTTGGATCATAGTTTTTAGTATCAAAAAAGCTAATTCCTTCTTCTTTAAATAGAGTAACTATAAAAATAACGACAACAAAAAGCACACTAAACTAGTCAAAGAGCGCAGGGAGCTTGCAGAATCTCCCTCTGTTTTGCTGCCTTCTCCCTGCATCCCACATTGCTATATTGGTTACGGATGCTAACATCTTTTCTGCAGCTCATACAGCAGGTACACCACCCACCTTTTCATCGCAAAGGCATCAACTCTGAGACTTTCCTGCCATGTCTCTGCATGAAGATCAGTTCAAAGGGCAAAATACATCTAGACTGCTACCAGTCAGCTCTGGCTGTATTACAAAAGTTTACAGAAAACTGTATTTACAATTTGTTTGTATTTTAAACTATGTTAAAGCATCATAACATTCAGCAGGACTAAACAGATCTAACATTCGGCAAGACTAAACAGACTGCTAGCTACAGGTTAGGAGTACAAGTGCATTGCTTTCAGAATTTTGAGCTCTGTACTGATCTCGTTCAAGGATCTAAAAGTAACTCTGATTAGAACACATAATCATTTCTACCAGCATAACAAACACCACTTTTTTCCCCCTTCTATTTATTTTTAAGAAAGACTTTGATCCTGGTTTTGAACCTATGCTTAACGTTAAATAGTTAAGTAAATTACTAAATCTGTCCACAAGTGCTGGACATGGACACTAAGTGACATTAGTACATCTACTCACCTGCTTGTCTGGATCAGCCCTAGAATGTCAGCACTTTGCAGAAGTCATATTAGCACTGTGTTTGAAATCAAAACTTCGAAGAGTTCTAGCTCAAATTGAGGGAAAATAATAGCTTCTATATTTATCTTTTTATGGAAATGACACGGTCACTATCCCACTCTTCTGTTCAGAAAAAGAGGTCAAAGTATTATGAAGTCCTAAACCTGTTTCCAGCACCGTAAGTCTTTTAAATATGTGCATTCTATAAACAGTAACACTCAGAAGGAAAACAGCAGAATCTAGTGTTCCATCCATGAAGAAAACCAGTCACTAATCAAGCAAATCTAACACAGCCATATCTGTATGTGTTTGGGCATATTTGACTTCACTTTTCTGAGAGAGGGAGTCATCTTGAACATCAGTTCTCCGGGTGCCTTTGCACTTGGTGTTCCGCTCTGACAGGCAAAGCACTGTCTATATGCCAAAATATGAACTTATCCATAAAATGTTGGTATCTCAGCTATGCCAATTCCATCTCTGAACAAGATTTGGTTTCTTAATGTATGACAAAATTCCTTATAGGTGAACTCTGAATTACACAGGTAACCTATTACTGGAACAACGGTAAACTGCTGGGTTTACCAGAGCAGCACAAAGTCTAAATTCATTTAAGTGTTGGATTTAACCACAGGTTCTTCAACTTATCTCAGACATTGGAAGTCTGTGTCTCCTTCCTTCTTGTGTCTGCAAGTTTCATTGTCCCAGGTAATGTTTAACTTCTCCACCATTTCAAATCTTTGGAAATACAATTATTGCTCATCTTCTACAGGATTTACTTCATCCAATAAAAGTTTAATTTTGAGGATTTCATTAACAAGACAAGGATTTTTATATCTATCTATCTATATATATATCTCCTCTTTACTAGCTGTCACCTTTGTGATACTAATTTCTTCCCTGTCAAGCATTTTCTCCTGAAGGTATAAAATAATTTAATTTTTAAAAGTCAGAGAATAAAAGAAGGGACAAATGAATAAAAATGCTTCAGAAATAGTTGTGCTAGAAGAGCAAGACTTTACAAGTAGAATAGATCAGTTGCAATACAGGTAAGAACTTCAACTGGGCAGTCAAAGACCTTTTGAGAAACAGGACAAAGAAGCCTCTTGATTCAGTACAGTGTGTTCATTTGTCTTCCAGAGAAACTGAGCTATCCTCACAACAGCTTTACACTTTCCTCTGGGTTCAGATAACAAACAAACATTTGATTCTATTAATTGCATGATATTTGGCTGAAACCAACTCTCAAGGTAAGACACATGTTTTCCTCTGAAGAGAGGAGAGTTAAAACACAAAAGAAATGTACTATTAGGACAGTAATTTCCTAAGTATTCCAATCTTTTGATGGAACACCATGAAGCACCAGGGTTGGATAATTTTTGTCCAGAGCTGCACAAGGGAATTAGCTGGAAAGAAGGTCAGTATAGTACACAGAGAAAAAATTCACATTTTCTTGCTTCCTGAGCACTCCATTGAATCTGCACAGATAGTTAAATGTTTGCAGCCAAATCGAGCATGCGCTTGTATCCTACTTTCCCGAAACAGAAAAGCACCACCTTAAGCATCAAACTAAGGAACAGCATTACGTGATCAAAAAGGTGTATGGAGGGTGAAAAATCATCTGCATGCAAGAAACCGCAGCAAGATTTTTTTGTCTCATTTAAGCTCCTCTTAAAATTGACTTAAATGGATTTTAAGTGATGTGTCCTTTATTTGTTTGTGCTATAGATAAAGGGCAGAATTAATACAGTCAGACACGGGTCAGATTTGGAGTCAGTATCTATTAAGACAGCCGTTCTGTCTTTCAGGGCAAAACACAAGAGAAAAGTCATTTAAAATTATCAGCTACTATATAAACAAATACATACCCAAACCTTCTGACTCAAACAGGCAGGTATCATCCACCCCTACATCTCTGCACCAGGATAAGAAATTTGCTGTGTTGTCCCGTGCAAAAAAAGACCCCGAAGGAGCATTTGCTTTGCATGGAATCTTCCGCACTGGTAAGGTCTGAAAAACAGAAGTTCTCTGTTTAGATAAATGATCCATGCTAGAATAATACTTAACTTAAACACTTATGAAATCAAGACGCAGGTTTGCATAGATGGGTGGCTGCCACCAACCTATTTCCTTGTCCATTAAAGAATTCCAAGCAAAGAAGAATGAAGTGAATTTAACAGTATGAAGCCGTCAACCACAAAGTCTTTTCAAAAGCATCATGACAGGCTATGCAATGTGAAGTTCAGCGCTGAACCCATGTGATTCGTAGGAATATTAGCAACTGCAATTTGGGGATTTGGTGTTTGGTCCCGTTCAGTGAATTAACAGAAAAAATTAGAAAGACAGAGTTTAAACTAGAAACTGAACTTTCCCCAAATTAAGGGCAAATTAGATCTATGTTAGGAGATAGATCTCAAGGACTCAAGACTGTAAACACTTCAGAAAGGCCACTGTCTCCCATTTAACAACATCATCTAGTAGCTACAAGATCAAGGTTTAATACAGAACCAGGCTCTTATCACACCTGAGTAATTCCATCCATTTACATTATTTCAGTACCAAAGGAGATGCTACTGACACAGCATATCAATATCTGAGCCAAACAGAATAATTACCTCAGCAAGCTTTTCGTATATGACTCAGTAAATGTACCAATACAAGCAAAAAATACTACTGCATTTATTCATCATTTAAAGTTTCTTTTGCTCAAATGAAAACTATGCATAATCTATGGCAAAACGAAAAAGAATTAAACATTGTTACTATGTAACTTCAGAAATCTCTAAGCCATGGAGGAACTCACACCCCATGCCAATTGGAATGTGCTACTTTTCTGTTATGTTGATTTATGAAATATTTGCTTCTATTCTGAAGTCAGCAGTTACTCAATGGCAAGTGAGCTAAGAGGTAGAAAATTGAAAATGGTGTCTCTACTAGTCCCTAGATCAATGTCCAAAATTCAAGTTTTAACAGTCCAAAATAATTCTTGGAAATGTGGAAAGAAAAAAAAGACACAGGAGTAGGCTGCTGGTAGCACACTGATGTCAGTTTCTAAAGACAGCTTAGAAAGAGTTTATATGTTATTATATATTAGATGTATGATAGCAGTAATGTAACTGCAGAACACAACTACATGCACAGAACTACCTATCTCTATATACCTGATAAACAAAATAAACTGCAAATACAACGGCTACAGGTATAAACACTTATCCTATCAGTATGTCAATGGGAGCTTATAAATTGCTTTAGACAGAAATACATGCTGTAGAAATATGTTCAGACTTATTCCTCAGACCACCACCTAGCTCTCATTCCCTCATGTTTCTTATTCCAACTGCCTTTTTTTTTTTTACATTTATTTCCGTGTTTTGCAAAATTGATGCTTATGTTTCAAAATACTTAAAAGAAGATTTAACAGAATACTTTTCTATATTGTATTCTCAGAAAACACTGACCAGTTTTACATGATATTTTAAAGAAAAACCCAAGTAACCTTTGTGTCATAGACATGATATTATCACCTGGACCATCCTGGAATTAGGGAGGGGAAGAAGGAAAAATGTAGGGAAGGATACATGACTATTCAATAAAACCAGTAAAAGTAAAAACAAAGAAACCCGAATTCTTCCAAGGGGCTCTAGATCCGGATCAATCTTACCAGACAGAGCATAAGGAAGTTGTTAACCATTATTTAAATCCCTCTATGCTTCTGAGGAAAAAGGCAAAATGGGGAAGAAAGCTCCATTCCTCACAAATCAGGGCTTTTTATATATGTATATTTTAAAAAGAAGCTATTATCACTAGACAGTTCTAGACTAGCACCCTTTCCACATCGCACTAATTCCTTCAAAGAAACAACAAGTATCTGAACCTGAGGCAAATTCTCATTACATTCTACAGACTTCTTCACACATGGAATTTCCCCTTGTGACTTCCAGCCTTCAGGAAGAAATAACGAAGGACTTGTCCATCTGTGCCGCCCTCTTCATCCTTTCTCAGGAGATTTTAATAGGACGAGTCTAACAGCCTTAAAAGAGCCCTTGCTTCTGTTAAAAAGGAGTGACACAAAATCCTCTGGCAGCCTGCTGGAGGAAGGTCAACTAGCCTCCATTTGGAGAAAAGCTGTCAAAACAAGCCTTTTGTTTCATGATTGCCTGCTAAAATCTTACACTAAACATTGTGAAAAACTTTAAGAAGTTCTTTCTTCAAAACTATTTCCACAGCAAAGGTCTAACCTGACCTTACTTCCCTCAGGGCAGAACAGGGACCAGCAGTGTGGGCAGGGATGTTTGACTGGCTGCCAGAAGTGAGATGAGAAACACGGAGGGAACAGCAAGAGTTGGGCCGTCCAGAAGGGAAGATAAGGCAGAAGCCAAGGGTGACACCAGTACAGGAGGTGGCAGCCCTCACTGGCAATGGTGCAGTCCCACAGCACCCGAGTAACGCAGTAACACCATTAAAATCAAATGGAATTAAATTCTTTTCCCATAATACCTTTGCTTGGACTAGAGCATCTGAAGTGATACGTAGATGTTGAACCAACTGAGTTAACAGGTCAGTGCAAGGAGACTAAACAAATTATATCTAATAAAACTATACTCTTTGGAATTTTTGAGTGATTAAGTCCAATTTAGAGCACAAATTTTGCATGACTGTGTAATGGATTAGTAGCACTGTGACAGGAACAAGGTGACAAGAAGCCAGCTTGAGTATGCCTGACACTTGCAGACTTGTGCGTAAGCTACTTCAGAGAGCATGGAAAGGAGACAAAGCTACAAGTTCTCCTTTGCAGAAAATTAACAAGCCTTCTCCAAGACCAAAACTGTTTTAAACCCCAGGAAGAGCTCGGAGGGGCATTCCAGGTGAAATCATACCAGGTTTATTTCCTTCCACTCACTTCTCCAGCTCCAGCCAAATAAAAAAAAGAAAGAATGTGCTACATAGCTGGTGGCTGCCATCTGGCAATCGGAGAAGACTTGGGCCCAGTGTGGGCACAGCCAATCTGCACTACTCGGCCCTGAGCCCAGAGGGCATGAGCAAATCTGCAGCACTGGTCCTGGAGACCAGGAGTTGCTCCTTGGCACAGATGCCCTCAGCAGTACAAAAGCAGCTAGAAGCAAGGAGGTCGCCAAGAGAACCCACACTGCTTTTCTGTAAGGGGCTATTGGGAAGGAACACTCTAGTTTTCCCCTGGGTCGCTGCTGCTCCCTAATACTAACAACACGTGCATAAATCTGGTTCTAAATACTTTATGTCTTCTGATTTAGGTAGATCGTAATGACTGTAGAAATGCTTTCAAGGAAAGCAATTCAGAACAGATGGTTTATGTCTCAGAAATTCATTCAGTTAGAGTCAGCAAATAAACCATCCAAAACTTCATGTACGTAGCAGACTATCCATAAATTATACTTCTACACCTTGACAGCGAAGATAGACCTTGGAACACATCAGTCAACCCGGCTTCGCTGTGAAGCTTCAACATTCATGGAGCTTGCAACATTTCTTTTACAATTATAAGGTGATAGTGTCTTCTAGGAGAACGTTTTGGTAGTAATGGCTGCTGGCAGCAAATAGGAAGAGTCTAGGTACAGGATTATCATACTTAACTAATAAACTCGTGATATTCTCTAGTTTCATAGTGACAGAAAAACATGTCTGATTAACAGGCACCCTGAACAACTCGGGAGTGACAAAACCAAATGTAAAAACACAGCATGCTCTGGACTACAGAAGGGAAAAAACCTACATTCTTGAAGGGAAAAAAAAAAAAGCAAGCTTGAAGTCATTTTATGAAACAAATACTACACAGATAAATATCCCTGGCATCACATGATCTCACTAAAATGTAGCTCTCTATATTTCATTCCACTTCCCACAATATTAGTGTCCTGCTGAACAGCAAAACCCCACCTTCTCCATGCAATAATAGCACAATCAGGTTTATCATAGAAATCATAGCAAAATACTCGTATTTTCTTATCACCTAATAAATTTCGCTACCACCTTTTAAATAGAAGTGTACTTTTTTAAGATTTCCAAAACAATCACTATAACATTCAACCTAATACATGAAAGCTCTTATTTAAGAAAGGTTTAATGCACAAATATTTTCTACTGATTTGTATAAATGGCCTGACTATTTCAAAAGTGCTTTCTAACAGATCGTTCTGAAGTAATTAGGTTTCCATATGGCAAAAGTGACTTTTGTTGACATAGTATAGTATAACCGCAGTCGCTTTGAAACAGCAGTGGCCGCAATTACTCCTATCAAATATCATGAAAACAATTCCCCAGTTACACTCCTTTTACAATCTTGTCTTGTTGATGTGCATGCATGTGGTTTAATGCAGGATGTGAAAGTGTGAGTGAAACATATGACGCAACCCTGGAAAAATGCTGTCAGGTTCACTTCTAAACCCAAAAGGGACTCTCCTACACCGATGCCCTGAAATCACATGGAAAATGTAATTTTTTTCTACTGTTTTTCCAAAATGAAGGTCCACAAATAGCTGTTAAAAACCCCATTTTTTTAATAGCAGAGACTTGAGCCATATTTTGAAGAATCCTAATCAGACTTCCCTCCGAGTAGGTGATTTCAGAACTTTTTGAACTGTCACTCGCACTTGAATAAAAGGAAAAAGATTAGCAATTTTGTGTGTTATGGAAGAGGGTTACAGGTAGCTAGGCACTCGTAGGAAATCTTTGCTTTTAGCGCCTGATGACCTACATTAACTGAAATGAGGGGGAAGAGACACTATGGAGACTGCAGTATCTGACTGCACTGGTGCCTTGCTTGTGGCTATTTAGCATTACGTAAGCATGAATTCATACTAAAATGTGATATAATGTAATATGTCCACTAGACAGAACATGTATCTGTTTCAAAACTTTTTACAATACTGCCTTTAACTTTGCTACTGGCCACAGTGTTATTCTCCTCCTTAAATTCTTCCCTCATTTTGCTCAGGTATTCTTAGAAAAGCCCCTATTGCTAGCCTGACTTACTCTGACTGAGCTGTTAGGGTTCCCCTCACCACAGAGTGACCACAGCCAACCATCCTTTATCCAGTTGCTATTCTTAATTCTTCAGACTGAACATGTTTCAGATTCCATTTATAAATCACAGAAGCGGTGTCCCAGACACTCATTCCAGCAAAGGAAAATTAAGTTTACCTTAGACTGGTTTGCAGTGGAAAATTCAGGTTTAGTGACTAGCCATAAAGCACAGACAAGTATGAACTAGACATCAAGAAATGAAACTGCAATACCTACAACGTAAAATAACTACTCCTTGGCAAGGTGGGCTTTGTTTTCCCCTGCCCCATTTACTACAGGAGAGAACACACTTCAAATGTAACAACTGGACCAACAATCAAAACAACGTGCTAAACACGTGCGCAAAATGGATATGGAAGGAACTCCATGTGAAATATGTACATAGAATTTAAAATGAAGCATTTCCCATTGTAAAAAAAAACAGACAAACAAAAAAACAACCAAACCTTAAAAAATATAATCCCCCTCTAGCCCTCCCAAAGCCACAATAAAAGTTAAAATCCAGGAAAATTGAAAAATAAATTGTTTTGAAGGCTTAGGAGGCATCAGTAAAAACTGACAAACTTTCAACTGCCATGAAACCAGGAACAGCTTCCAGATTAATTAAAAATTGCATTGCACTTACAACAAAGAAAGCATCCCTAAGCTATTCACTTAACAATTGGCAAAATATTGTCCTTCAGTGAAATATAGTCTTTGCACTGTCATATTAAGTACTCTAGAGAGATGTCATTTTAATGGAGTAGCAGGTTGGATTTCAAGTTTAAAGACCAGATTTTTGCCCTACATAATCACTGCAGAGATCATCAAAAGCCAAAAATCACTCATTATCAACTTCCTAGATTGTAAGAAAGCATTTGTAATCACTTTGGAATAGCTAACAGATTTATGATATGCCAATAGAAATAATTAACATCATCAAGGCTTTTTAACAACATACAGACTACAATGTTAAAATAAATACAGAACTAAGTCAATGGTTTAGCCATGTTATTAGCATCGAAGTAGAAGATATTCTCCCACGTCTTCCACACAGCATTAGTTTTAACCTCTTAAGAGTAAGCACAGATGGAGAATAAGGCTAATTTAACAACAATGTAGTTTAAGAAGTTAAGCTTTTGTTCCCAGCTTTCTTCTTCTAACTGCTCTGTCCAGAACACAGCTTACCGGTCACACAGCACAAGATGAAAACAGTGGTTATCATTCCAAAAAAGACGGGGTTAATAAATAATTATGAAAAACTCACATAACAGAAACAGGGCAGCTCCTGCTTCCAGCAGTGTGTTAGAAAGCCAAGGAACACAAGAGATGCTTCAATTCGCATACAATGCACTGGACAACAGCGATACCCAGAAGTAAATAATGCCAAAAATGGTCAAGGCACAAGCTTCACTCACCAGCTTAAGCACATTTGGTTATCTGACTGATAACTCATTTCAGTGTAGTGAAGCTACAAGTCCATTTCAACATATAGAGGGAAAACCATGCCAGAACCAAAGGCCACCTCGGAGAGGTGTTGGGCAGCTGGATACCACACAGAGCCCAACAACCAGGAGCCTTCCATTGGAGAGCAGGTGAGGCAAAGCTAATGGAAGCTGACAAGAGAGAGCCCATCGACCCAGACGGCAGTCCCTGTTCCTGCTCGCTGCTTTGTGTAATTGAGGATTGTGCTAAGTCACTATAGCCCCAAAGTCTTGGGGAGGTCTATAAATTGACTTTCAAAACTTCCAGACATCTAACTCCATAACATTTTCTGCCTACTGGCAAGTTCACTTTTATTAATAGTCTTTCAAAGATCTTGCAGAAGTGATTTACAAACTCCAGGCACATACGTACCACAAATTAAAAGCCACTACTTCTACTTATCTGCAATCTGAAAATGCTAGCAGGCCAAGTGCAAAAATTGAAGGCGGTTTGGTTTTTTTTCTAATGCTATAACAGCATTAAAGAGAGAGACTATCATTAGATAGCATTAAAGAGAGAGACTGCAATAAAAATTTTAAAATAAGTTTATTAAAATTGTATAAACAGAGAAACTGAACTGGAGACACTAAGATAGGTCACAGCAAAGCTCTCCTTGCAGTGTTCCCGAAAACCAATGTACGGGGCAAACCTAGGATTCAGTAATACACTTCCATTCAGGAAAAGCTCTGTATATTTCCCTTAAACCTCTGGTTTTCTAAATTTACTTTAGATAGGGATTTTTAAAATGGGCATTTTATAATAGGTTTATTAGATAACATCTGATTAGAACAGAAGGGGGCAATTCTCCTAGTTGCTGTTTCAGAGGACAATTACACCTTATCTTTGATACGTGATCATGAGCTTTTCCCGTCACAACCACAGAAGCCAGAGTTGAATTAGAGTTAGCTGAAGAAGTTAAAGAATCCTAGTTTCTGATTTTCCATCATTTATGTTGTAATGTAATGAGAAAAACAGAAGGATTGCATTTGAGTAAGTTGTTTGTGGCTATTTCATTGTCACGCAGCACGACACGTGAATGAACGTAGCAACTCCATGCATAAGTAGCAATTTTTCCATGAGATAAACTGGTCAAATCTGAGTGGATTTTCACAGGACACATTTTAGAAAGCATCTTATTAACCCACAATCATGTCTTATCAAACATCACATTCTTGAAGGGGATATGATTCTCTCAAAGTAAAGTTAAATATGAAAAATATTAAATGCTTGGCAAAAACAACTCCTTTTAGTCTCAGAAATTTCAAAATCACTTTTTCCCCTGAACCATTCCAGAAGAACCCAAGCTAAGGACAATGCTTAGAAAATTTCAGTCTGAATAGCTGAAGTCCATCAAAATGCATTACAGGTTCTAAAATTTTGTATCGAAAGATGTTCCCATACTTTCGCTTGCACTGTGGCATAATATAGTCCAAACGACCAGTGTATTTCTGAGATGTATGGAAATTTAGTGGATAACCTGCCACTGGCAGTCTGAATAACAAATGTCAGAAGCCATTCAAATTCTTGATGTAATAATTACGGCGCTGGGTATACTGCTGTATCACAGTCATGCCTCTTCATCCTTTTTTCTCCCATTTCTCTCAATGATCAGTCTCACACTTTGTGACTTTTTGAAGTGCAAGGAGGGGTTGGGTGTTTCCAGCTCCTTCTGTAAGATTAGTTCCAAATGGTGCTTAACCTAACACAAGCCAAGTGTTAAGGAAGACCGTGATAAAGATCTATGAAGTTTAAAGGAAGAGAAAGTTTTTTCAGATGCTTTATCTGTTTGCTTTTTGCATTTCCAGATGTTTAACACAGATACAATTTTTATGCAGGAGCTGAAAACCTTCAGAAAGAATTTCATATGTAGCTCACTGCAGGTAAGTCTGATTCTCCAAAGCCTTTCATTTTTAACAAAAATCGCATCTTTGCCTTTATGATAAAGAACCTGATTTTCTGTGAGTTTTCCAATTAGAAACCACAAGGAAACTGCTAGAGCCCTGGGAATTCTAAGCTGGCGTAGAATTTTAAAAAGTCCATGATTTGAAAAACATGTTGGAATGTTAATCTATACAGCCAAATTTCCAAACCAGCCTTAAATCAGCCTCTAAAGTTGTGAACAAAGCTTTACTGTGTACTTGAAGCATTTGGGGCCAATTCACATATACAAACCTAAATGGGAATACATGGTTATTTAAATAAACAAATCAGATATAATTATGATATCTATAAATTAGTGTCTATGCCTCAAACGTCTCTTTTTTCCTTCTGCATTTCAGTCAACACTTACGGCTGCATATTCACTATTCCCATTGTTTCAGAAATTTTGGCTTATGATTGGAAGTTCAAGACTCACTATTGGTAAATAGATCAACTTCTGTAGTGCTTGCTTCTCCATTATTCCCTAAAAAGTACTAACACTAAGTTTGACCTAAGAATTGCACAATTAAGCTGAAGATAGCTGGTCTAAATTATATTTCCTCAAGCTTTTAGAAAGATTTACTCATTTCCATTCAAGTCCCTAATCTTACATTTCTGTTCCAGACTATCCCTAACAGTCTAAATAAAAAGCCCCATAGAAAGTTGTTACAAAGATTTTTACAGTTCGCTTTAAAGACTTGACAAAATAAATAGGAATGTTACAACGCATTTCACATAAGAGGCAAAATCCAGCAAATGGAAAATATGGCTGTTTATATATTTCTCTCAGAAAATATGCCATCCCTATTTGCAATTCTTGGACTGAAGTAATGGTGACAATGTTATGAAAACTTCCAGTTTTAATACAAATTTTATTAGGTGTCTAAGTATTACTATTCCATACAAAAAAAACGTTAATATCTCTGGAAAACACTTGAGATGTCTTCTAGTTAAATGATAATATTAGAAAACAAAGTTTGGTTCTCCTCTGGACCTGACTTGCGGTCTGAATCATTAACTGAGCTGTTAGGGCAGGAGCTAACAGGCAGTAACTGCTCAAATCTGCCCTGCTTTTTCCATGACAATGGCCTTGCGATGCAAATTCTGGTTATTTCTGCAACGTCAAATAGGAGTGGGGGGAGGGCTACGCAGGAGAATCCCTACCTCAGGTTCACTGACAAGAGCAAGGCCAGTTCACACAGATTAATTGTGCTCCAGTCAAACAAGGGAATAAACCACGCTTTCCCAAGGACAAGAAGTATCTGTGGGAAGAATGGTCCACAGAGACATGGTGATCCTTCCAGGATTACGTAGCTCAGCCTCCAACACAGCACATGGCTTCTAGTGCATCTAAAAGCTTAGAAGTTCTTCAATGTATTCACCTGCAAAGTGCCCAGTAGACAGCCACGTAATTTCCTAAACCTGTTCAGAAATCTTTCATGGTCTGGTGAGAAACAGAACTCTATCCTACTACGCAATCCTCCTGCAAGCAGAAAAGCTTTAGTTGTAAGTTATTTGCTGAGGCATATAGGGTTTATCCACATGACCTGCTGCAGGCAAATCTTACAGGATCTGCAAGAAACCTGGTAGCAATCCAGTTGAACATGAGCTCAGCAAGCTATTGACATGTCTGAGAAAGGTACAAGGAATTCTCTAACAAACAGCTTTAGTCTTGTGGAAATGATTCCTTCCAGATGGATTAGCACTTGTGAGTCATTTCGCAAGATTATTCTTTTCCCCTCATATCCACATCAGTCTGCCACTACAAAGATTAATATACAAAAAGACAATGCTGTACTTTTTTTCCTCCCACATAACCGAGGCCATATCTATATTGTATATGATTAGAAACTGGCTCCACAAGCTTCTAGTGCAAAACAAAAGTCTCCAGAAAGTGCAAGTGTGGAGAGAAGCAAATCGCTGCCCCAGACCACAAAGAATCTGTCATAGCCTAACCACAGTCGTGCAATTCCTGACTGGAGAGTCAGATTTATAACTTAAAGAGCACCTGAACACGGCTCTGCTATACCCGAGGACTCGACCCTAGGCAGACAGGCTCGAGGCACCAAGCGTACAGAACACTGCATTCGCTGAGAATCCACAGGACACAGAACCTTGAGAAACCAGAGCCTACAGTAAAAGTCAAACCACCCTGTTGATTATGTCAGACCTTCAGCTTGGCCATCCAGGGTCTAAGAAGAGCAAGAATCACATACTTCAAAAGGAAGACACTTCAAAGCAGACAAAACATAGAAAAGACTGTCCAAAGAGAAAATTTATTCTCAGCTCTTCCCATTTGAATTTGAATTACACCTTCAGGCAGGAAAATTTATACCCTTTACAAATTAAAAAAAAAAAGCCAAAACATTGCAGCAGTTCTCTCTATTGTACCTACGGATGCTCTCAGAGCAATCACACATCCCTGACTCCGTTTAAGAATCTGTTAATCTTATTCTTAATTGAGAATATTTTTATGTAGTAAGTTCAAAAACTATTACTATATTTCAGAAAGGCCAAATGAAGGGAAATAATAAATTTACTAATTTTCATTTCACAGCACCTCAGTCATTTGTCAAGAGGATTATTTCCTTAGAGCAGGACCTCTTCTACTTGAAGAAGAAATACAAATTTATCTCTTTTGGCCTATTTTTTGCATTTTAATATCCTGAATTATTTTAATGCACAGCCACTTTTTGACAACTCCAGTAAGGGAAGCTCAAAGAGCTTTGCTGTTGATCTTATAAACTATAATATCTAGTTCAAATAATTTTTTACTAGCGTCCTCATTTTTAAGAGCCCTCCAAAACTGTGATCTTTTCTACTTTATTCAGCTTTAGATAGATCTTAAACCAACTACAGAGTCTTCAAATTAGGCCAAGCACAGCCTGCCTCCTGTCCACCACACTTTGCTTTCTTTGATGATGCACGTCTTGGATACTCAGAGACATTTATTACTCCTCGTGAACCTCCAGGACTCCGATCATTTCACCATTCCCACAACTCCTATTATGCAAAGGAATGTTTGAAAAGATAGAACAAGCACCAACTTATCTTTCGTTAGAATAATCCCAGAGCTGTTACTCGATCCTGACGCAGACTGGTTCAGGCGAGTCAAATCCTAAACCGTTGGTTCAGATTCCCTACTTTAGGAGGACTAGGTTCCCTACGTTTGCTGTGGCTGCATTGCGCAGCACACACAAAGCTCTTTGGAGCAGACTCACAAGCAAAGGTCTGTCTCCTACCTATGTTTAGAGGATCACGAGTTTTCGCGTTTCTTGTGATTAAGCAGAGTCAAATATCAATTGGTTTTCATAATTGGAACTACCTAATAGTAATCACTTCTCTGGGCAACCTCTTCCAGCACCTCGCCACCCTTATAGTGAAGAGCTGCTTCCTTACATCTAATCTAAATCTACCCTCTTTCAGCTTAAAACTCTTGCCCCCTGTCTGATCACTACAAGCCCTTGTAAAAAGTCCCTCCCCAGCTTTCCTCTAGGCCCCCTCTAGATACTGGAAGGCCACAATCAGGTCTCCTCAGTGTCTTCTCCAGGCTGAACAACCCCAACTCTCTCAGCCTGTCTTCATAGGAGAGGTGTTCCATCTCTGATCACCTTCAGTGGCCTTCTCTGGATCCGCTCCAACAGGTCCATATGAAAGCACTTTACAGTGTTCACAAATGAAGCCACTATTGTCCAGTGAACAGTATTCCCAGATTGCAGATGTGGAAAACGAAAGCACAGAGCTGTATTCTCCCAAAAGCAAACAATAAGCTTAGAGCTGAGAGGAGAAATTAACTTGGCCTCCAGTTTATAATCTTGCTCTTTTGCCACCAGCCCCTTTTTTCGATATTGACGGTATCCAAATCAATTCCCCGGCTTTTCAAGTCCTTTAGTTGACAGGATTGTGCCTCTACTTCCACAGATACACATAATTCTCTTTAGAAACATAAACAACTTGACATTTAAAACAAACTTTGAGTTTGCAATTGTGAAACTGCTGAATTGTTTCGCCCCTGAGATCCAACTTCAATAGCAGAACTTATTTAAAGGCAAAAAACTTCCATCCCAAATAGTGCTTTAGATCCCTTAATTGTAACTATCAAGACGCATAATGTGACTCTCAAATTGATCTCACTAGGCCAAAAATTTCACCTTGCCGCTTTGCATCTGGATTTATTTCGTTCTTACTTCTATTTCTTTTCAAATCTAGATCCCAGCTTTCTGAAAATGAGGTTGAATTTTAGACTCCATTATTCAAATGTATTTCTAAGAGAGATCTGAGTTGAGATATATCTCATTAACCCCTGAGAATTCTGATTCAGCTTCAACCTGTTTTCATTCATTTGCCACGCAAACAGTGTTTTCAGTGGGATGTTCGTAAATACATAGGCAGCTTCAAGGACGGTGGTCAGACTACCATGTCCTGCCTATTAAAATCCTGATAACTATTAACACAACTTATTTATGTTTACCATAAAATCTTAAGTAACAGGCTTACGAAGCTAAGCCCAAGCAAACGTGGGCTCTGTGCATACTGCACATGCCCTGATGCTCTGAATTTGTTTGTACAGCTGTGAAATTCTGAAATTAACTATCTGTCAGGAAAAGTAAAATACTGCCAGGAGAACATGGAGATGAAATCCAAGCCAATGGGAGAAAATTACAAAATGGCATCCTGTGACATGAATCACTTCTACAGAATAACTCCTGCTATAATCATAAGTCTGTAGTTTCTAGACAGCAGATCATTAGCAGCAGCAGCACAGGTAGTTCCAACAACTTACCACCATACAAATCTTGAGATTTATTAAGATTGATATCAGACATCTCCTTGTCATTTTATAAATATACATGGATTGGTTTATTTTTGACTGGAAAATCTCCAAAAAGGAGAAAAATGAGTTCTTTAAAAATATATCATACAGTCACACCAGCCTAATACTGCCCTCCCTCTTCAAAATTTTCATTTAAAACTGAAAGTTTTGTCTGTCTGAAGCAAAGGATCACATACAACATCAATGTTTTCAGAATCATCTGGTTTTGAAGCATGTTTTAGCTGCTTAACAATGAAGAACATTGTCTTCTGGGATTTGCAAAAGAACCTTGCACCTCACATCCTTTGAAACGTGCCATCGTTAAATGCTTCAACCTTAGAAACTGGAATGCTCTTAATAACTTATTACTGAATGATTAACAAACCAAGCACCACAAGGCTGTGGAGGTAGACTCGTGGAGGACACATTCAGAGTATCTAGTATGATATCCCAAAGCGCCTGTTACGGCGTGAAGCTCAGGAGGACAACAAGCAGATACTGCGTAAATGGCACCAGAGGCTGCCAACCCCCAGCGCTCTCAATCACACATCACTCCCCTGGATAACAGGTACCAAAGCAGAGTATGACTCAGGTGCTATTTTTAGCTGCTGGGATTCAGTCCTAAAGAGGCATCTTTACACAGAAAGAAGTAGAATTTCATTTAAAATTATGTATTGGAAGTTTGACCCTTGTGGAAGGATAGATTTGCCCACATCCACCTGCGTAACCAGCAAGGCGTTCAGCCCCAAGGAGCGGTAATGCACAGAACAGGAGCGACCCTACTGGGTCAGCTAAAGGTTCATCTAACCCAGATGCAGACTGGTCATAAGTATCTAGGGAAGAAGACCACGGGAAACATGTTATACCTTTCAATACTTTCTCATGCTCCAACCATTTTCAGCTACAGGGACTTCTTTGTCTAGATGGGGTTCCTGTCTTCCACCCTTCCAAGAGATCTCTCTTCTGTTACCTTATTCAGTGTATTTTTCTTGAACTCAGGTAAACTTTAACACTCATTGGCAAGAAATTTCCAACTGGTTCATAAACAAGGACCCCCTGTTTTGGTGTTTGGCTCCTACTAGCTCCATTCTACGTCCCCTCATTTTTATATAGACTGAGCATCTACCACACCATTCCTGATTTTGCAGGTTCCATCATTTGCCCTCATGCTACCTGTTTCCACACTGAAGAATCCTGATCTAATGAGTCAGTCATAAAAAGTTGCTCCATTGATCTCCTCCACTCCTAAAAATCTACTTCTTCATTGCCTTCTTCTGACTCTGAAGGAAACATTTATTTTTGCATCTCACACCTTTTAATCCCCTTTTCAGTTTCTTAAAACTTTATTCCCAAGTCATATTACCAGTAGTTTCCTTACTCTTTGGAAAATGTCCCCAGTATCCACAAGCGTTTCCACATGACAGAAAAAGGAAGTGTTTATATCAATAATACCACCTTCCTTCAAGATTTGGAAAACATGATATTTTAGGAAGTATAACTTTGTTTATGCTTTCCTGATTTATTCCACACTCAGAAAGGCTGATGCTGACCTCGGTGGTCACTGGAAGCTGAAGAAAGTTCATTCAGCTCACCCTAATAAGAAAGGGAATGATACAGTTCTGTTAAGAAACAAAAGTGAGCAGGACTAGAAACACTGCACAGGCAGTTAATCCAGACGCAGTAGGATTTAACCTCCACCATTCTGGAGAGTATTGCAATATGAACTTAAGGAATTACAACAAACAACTGATGAGTCAGTGTGCGCAATATTAGTTTCTAATGTCCTTTTACATGTGTTGCTACAACTGCTAAACTGGCCAGAGAGCCGCAAAGAGCTGCACAAGTGAGTTCCAGATCAGTAGTACACATCAAGCAGAACAGGATAGATCCTCTTCCTCTAAGACAAAAGTAAACCCAAAATATTTTATGGAGCTTTGCCATCTAGGAAGTAGTCCATGTACGAGGAAAAAGTTCACTCATGAAAACAGACCAAATCTTCAAGCTCGTAGAGGAACTTAGTAAGATAACACACACACATCCATTATCTATAGCCTTATCCTGTCTCACTCAGCTGCAACCTGGTGCTGCCTGCAAGCTGATCCTTCTGGCAGCCACTCGTTTTCTATCAGCCTGCTTCTACCTAAAAAAAATTAGAAGTTGCATACATGGATAGAAAAGCACATTATCTATTTTGATACAGACTGAACTCTATAGAAGTCAGCAGCTTCCTCCAGCTGCCAGCAAAGTCACCAGGGCACCTGGGTGAAAGATCATAACGTTTCCGTTTTCATGTGCACAGAGAAATGGCCAAATGGCTTCAAAACTCCACATGTATTATTAACAGAGAGCATAATCATGATTCAGGGGAGGATTCAGGAATTCTTACTATGCTAAATTTCATACAGTATAATCTTCTTATAAATTTCCTTGGCACCACAAGTCAGATTTTCCAGTGTGTAGTCTAGTCTTATTGCCTAGGACTGCTACACAGGGAATTAAAATCTGAAAGGATGAATAGCTCCCTAATAGTGTACAATAACACAAATCTATTACTCTGCCATTTCTTTGAATTCTTAGTATATTAAGTATGAAATAATATACATTGAGAAAATAGCAGTAGAGCGGAATTTTTTCCCTTTAATTGCATTGCCTGTTATACCAGTTTGACACAAAAAAGACCAACAAATCTAAGAAATTACCACATATGGAATTGCAAATGTCTAATTGGCTCCTAATGCAACTTAGGTTCAAGAAAAGGGGATCAGCTAACTGCAGTAAGGAAGGCCATATTCTCAGCTGAGGAAATTAATATAACACAGAAGGTCTACCTCTTTTCAGTAGCAAAAAACCAGAAGTACCAAACACTGGTACATTTCTGGATTATGTTTCCAAACAGTAGCTCTCTCCAAATAAGACACCATGATAAAAAAAAAACAACCCCAACAATCCAAAACAAACAAACAAAAAAAATGCACACACACACACCAAACCCAAAAACTAACAAACAACCTAACAAAACAACCAAAACCCCCAACAGCAATGACTAGATATCTAACAACAACATATTGTTTGAATTTCTGAATATTCACCAGAACTTTGTAGTAGTATTTATGACTCTAGTACTTCATTATAATTATGTATTAAATAGACATGGTTTTCTGAGATGTCAGTCTGTAAAACAACTCTTTACACTTCGATTTAATTGATTTTCTAGTATACTAGCCGGGCAAGATATGAAATGGAAATGCTTTAGAACTATGTAGCCAAGTTTACCTTTTGGATGTACACTGAAGATTTTAGTAATTTTTGACATTAATGACACATTTGGTTTGTTTAAGGGGGAAAAAAAAAGTTAACCCTTCGTTGTGCCTCGCTAGTTCCAGGCTCAACTGAAAAGGCTGCCACAAGTGTTTTCTCAGCTTGGGAGCTATCATGTCACTAACAGGCCACCACGTAGGTGCAGACAAGCTGGACCATATTATAAAGAGGAACTCTGAAGTCATCCAGTACTTCTACTAACCAAGCCCTGATTAAAACTTGAAACATGAGTTCCAGCTGTATTTTCCACCTTTGCGGAGGAAGGCTTCCTTCTCTACTTTCTTACTTGTCTTTCTTCCCAGCTATCTCTTCCTTTTTCATTAGAAAAAAAAAAAAGACCCCAAAGCAACAAAAACAATGCCCCCCTGCACATCTCCCCAACCCACAGAAGGTTACAAATAACTAAATAAAGCCTGCCTTAGTCCAGACAAATTTCTTCTGCAGCAACATTTATGAGGTTGGAACAAAGAAAAACAGCTTATGCAGCTGCAGCTGACACAGGGCTGTCAGTTCTCAAAACTGCTGATAAAATTTATGCTGTGCCCTAATTTCTGCCACAGACTAGTTATGAAAACTAGAAGACAAATAGAAGATGCATTACGTGATTTCTGCTCTTGGGCTCTTTTTATCTGCTCTGTATTTAGCTTCCCAGGAAGATGTATCTGAATTCAACAAGAAAAATAAAACCAGTTTCACAGTAAACACGTTCATGTGCAACCATCTCATTTAACTTCTCCCAGAAAGAAAGCTTGCTGCACTCTCGAATTCCTACCAGTAAGACTGTTCTATGAAAATAATTTAAACTAAAGGGAGGTTGTAGTCAAGCAAGATTAAGATTAAGGTTAAGACCTTATCTTTGCATAGCTCTTCAGTGTCTTCCGAGGGTTCACATTTTCCACATCATCCCTGCAACTCTTTACTGAACCCCTTCCAGTACGTCAACAGGAGCTTTAAATTCAAGGCACCAAAACTAACTATAGAATTTCATTATTGGCCTCCCTAGAGCTGTTTATGGAGGACAAGGCACCTCCCACAGCTACTTCATATTCCCCTTGCAAATAAATACAAAGATCACATTTTGTCTATTAGCTCCCGCATCACACTGCTAGATCTTGTTCTACATCTTACCCTCCACATTACAAGTCATTTTTGTGAGTAACTGCCTCTCATAGTTACCTTAATAATTATGCAAGAAGCATTAATTGCCCCAATTTTATATTGCAAATTTTTCTACACAGAGAAATTTCCTCCCTGCTGATTCACAGAGACTCCACAAATGAAATCTCTTCACTGCACAAAAAAGTTCAGTACCAAAACAGTCCGATACCTCAGATACTGATAATACATGCTAGAACGATTACCAACACTTACTTTGCCGGGCTTGTTTGCATCAAAGCTGTTTTCTTTAAATTTCTCCTGCAGGGTCTCAGCTAATCGACAAAGCAAGGCACCATTATCCAATTTCTCCATAAAGGTTTCTGCTGTTATTTCTCTACCTGAACAGCAAACAGAAAGTTAACATGGCAGAAAGTGTGCAATGTTATAGACTGTATATGTGTAAAAAGAGAAATCAATAGAAATCTTGACAACAACTTGAAATATGCTTTTGTTAAACAACTTGCATTACTTTGAATATTTCATTAATAACCTCACTGCTACTTTACTGGTAGACATACAGCAAATTATTCAAAAATAACACACTTTCTTTGCGAAGGCATGTGCAAATTGAAACACCACAGATGTAATTTTACTTACAAAATTCCAGTGCTTTTAACATAGGATTTTAAAAGACATAGTGCAGCAGGCAAATGGTTTACACCAGTGTGCATGGGTAGCTACAGTGTAAGAGTCGCTCACACTACCACAGTTCATTTTGCAACAGAATTAGAAAACCACGTCAAGAACAAAAGGACTGTGGTTTTTCAAAAAGACTTAAAGAATTGATCCTGCAAGAAGTTGATGAGATACTTCAGTGACTGCAATGCTCCTTTGCAAGAACTTCTCCAGAAGTAAAGCTAGGTACATAAAAAAGGAAGAGAGCGAAATTTCAGGTAATGTATCTACACACCACAGATTACAATTTGCACCCAAAGAACAAAGTCAAAATACTCTGGTTTCAAAACTTATCAATCATCACTCCAGATGATGCCGTATGTCAGCTGCCACAGATGGGCCTCCCAGGCTAGAGCAGGTTTCTCCTGGAGGAGGAGATCCCACGAGTCCCACGATGAGACGTGCATTCTGACCAGGCTGGACAGGCCAGATGAGAAGGGAATAGTTTACCACCCTAGACTAAACTTCCAGAATCATAACATTATTTCCAGGTAAAAATATTCCTATTTCATATTGAAGGTTTTCCTTTTTCACATTTCTACTGGAAAATTTGCCTTCTCTTTGGACAGTTTTCTGACCAGCAGCTGTATTTTTCTCTTAACTTGTAGTAATATCAAGAGAGCATCAAGGACTAATTTTTGCTCTTCCCATTAAGACAGGTTTTATTTCTTTTTGGTGATATTTACTTATGCCATTTGGGAACAGGAATAACACTATCAACTCATTTTTCACAGGCTGTTACACAGTGATCATCAGTGACAATAACCTGCCAAAAAAAGTTTTAAAAGCTGAAATGAGAGTGGTTCCTCACCCCGTCCAGGTCCACTCCTGCTACTCAAAACCAGCTTGTTTGCAAGCAGACAGGAGGTAGAAATCAGCCCACTGCTGGTCGGGTTGTTTTGCCACAGATTTTCAACCAATAAGCAGCTGCCTGACTAAACCAGGTTTTTGTTTTTTCTAGTTAGTTTGGGGAATTTTATGTTCCATGAGATATCTGGAAACTGAAAACTAATTTGTTTAGAACAGGTTCACAACATCAGTTGTCAAAAAAAAAAAAAACACAACAAACTAGGAGAAGTAGATTTAGAAAAAAAGTAGTAAAGCTTTTCTAGACCTTCTCACTCAGAAAAAGAGGGGAAAGTAATATTCAGAAGTAACAAAAATAAGTAGATAAAAATTAATATTGTACTTCTGCATTGTAATCTGACCGTCAATGTCACCTATAAAACTGAACACAGCAGTATTATAAAGCAGTATGGTTACAAAAATGGAAAAGGAAAGCTGATTTCTCTAGGCCCTTGCCTGAAAACTTTTAGGTATTTCAGCATCCTTTGGGCAAAACAAATGTGGGTCTTCTCGGTTTGGTCCATTAAAATCAAAGACTAAGATAAAGACCTTGGCAGCAAATCATCTTCAGATATAACAGTAGATTTATGGTTTTGGTTGAAGTTAAACTTGTGTTTTCTAACACATTTAAACTTCAAAAATATCTGTTCCATGTGAAGGGGTTATTTTCTTCTTTTTATTGCCCCTTGATTCTCTCTGCCATACAGCCCACGTTATAGCCCCAGTAAACCTAAATGACTTCTCCAGGCAAAAGAGCAGTAGCAGCACTGCAGACATCCAGCGGTAGCTTGTGCATAACTGACAATACTTTAGCAGTGCCTCCAGCTCAGCTGAAGCCTGGACTGAAACTAGAATAGCCCACAGATACAAAAACTGAACCTCTCGAAAGCCTTCAGCACCATTCTAGCCTACGTATTTTCAGCAAGAGATACAAAGCCATCAGCAAGCTAAATTTGAAAAAAAGACTATGTTACACGAACCAATTTATTTTTAATACACTATTGCATTTTATAATAGACTCATTTGCTCCTAAAAAATTGACTTTAAGTATTTTTAGCCTACTCAAGATTTTTATTTTATTTTGGAAAGCACAATTTTTCATGCAGGTAAAAGAAAAATCACATTCTACCTATCTATTCTGTCCTATCATTTAGATTTATTATTTCACTAGTCCAGCATTAAAATACCAAAATCCTATTTAGAAGTTTTTTCTTTTTACACAGACGTGGAAAAATTCTTCTATCTTCTTCTTCTGCTATTTAACAGTATGTTTATATTATTTTAAATGCTGAATTGCATTAGCAGTTTGGTCACAGCATACTCTGCCCTAAGCTGGAGTATTTTAGTTCTGTTCCCTTTTATGAAAGCTGGAAGAATGAGTTTTGCATTGAACATCTGTATCCAATGAAAAATATATTAGGTGTCAGCTTTCAATTCACTGTATTTTATGGCTCCAAAAGGTGGCATTTCTTTGCTAAAACAGACACTCTGACATATTTAACAGTTGAAATGTATTGATTCAAATGAGAGTAATGTTCATAGCCTGAGGAAAAAAAACGGCTCTGTATATTTGTATGGAAAAAACATTAAACTCCATTAAAAATGTATAACTCCCCCTATAATTACAAGAAAGCAGTTGCAATGTTTTTATAGCATGGTAATAACATTAAGTATAATAAAAAACCAACACTAGAAGTATGAAATACCCCAGGAATATGAAGGCTTGCTCAAACCTCGCAAGCATTGCTTACCCTCTTTTACCCCAATCACCAGATGCCCCTTGAAAAGAAAAACTGTTGTATGTGAGCACCTACCACTTGGAAACTGGGAGCAGTTAGCTGTAAGGCCACCCAGTCCCGGGGGTCCTACTGCAACCAGACTGGGAGGTCTACGAAGAACAACGATAAAGAGCCCATGTCCAGGGTGTGTGCCCAAGAGGTCAGAGGCGAATCATTCCCTACGGGGCGTCTCAGACAAGCAGGGCCTTTGAAATGCAGCTGAGGGACTCAAAGTACCAAAATCTAGTTGGTTCCTCTATTATTGCATTGAGTTCTCCCACTTTTAGTTTAGTAACTGCAGCACAGGACACTGACTCCAGGCTCACAACTGGCTGATGGACTACTTCAGTTGTACACTTCAGTGGTAACACAAAACTATAGTTGACAAATAGAACATTTCACCTTAGTGAATCTCTGAAACATTGCTAGAAGGATGAGCTTCTACAATACTGAGGCACCAGTGGAACAGCTCCCTCCTGACCCTCCCAAATTGTCTGGCATTTCAACCCGAAATAACAAAATGCAATAAAAACAAAGAAAAGAATGTCCAATGATTTCATGCACATGCAAAACTAGGAACTAGCTGACAAGGCTACTCTGCTTCCTATGACAGCTGACAGCAAGAGAAATAGCTTTGATAGCACTGAGACATTAGCACTTACTTGAAATGGGACATACAAACAATCCCAAAGGCATGCTGATACTACAGAAAATTATAAAGCCACTCAACCAAAGAAGTTGCATCCGTGCCTGCAGAATCACTAGAAATATCAGTATCATGAATGTCTTGCTATTCAGATATTTAAAACTTGCATTTCCTGCTGGCTTGAGCTGGACAGGCTGCTGTTGAAAATAAAGGAAATGCTACAGAATACTCTTAGACAGCAAGATGAGCAAGAACACCAAACAGAAGCAGGGTTCGCTTTAATTCAGAATCAAGTCTTCTTGCAGAAGACTTCCCATCCTTCATCCTCCAAACTTCAACACACCTCTAAATTATAAGCCTGGTCTCCAACTCAATGCCTCTCCTAACATCCTCACCTCTCTGTCATTTCCTCCAAGCCTACTTCACTTTTGCACCCAAGCAACTTCTACATGCTTATACAACAGTCAGTGGTTACACGTCCAACTCCTGAGCATCTTGCATTCTCCATCTCCTTACCTATGAGCTTCTGAAGCCCAGAAACCTCTGCTAGGAAGAGGCTTCAGCACTGAAACCTTGGAGCCCAGACACGTATGTGCCCAGGGCATATCTGACAGATCTATTCCATGGTCCTATGTGCTAAATGAAGCTGGACAGAGTGGTAAGTGACAATATAACTCTCTGCAGGTGGTAAATGGGCTCTAGGAACAGGAGAAAAGATCAGAGCTCTACACAACAGCCAAAGGTGGAAAACAGAGAAACCAGCGCTCTGTACCTGTCCTAAACTTCAGACTGGTGCTGAAGTTCACTCCTCCTGATGTCAACCCTTTCACTTCTGCAGACACAGGAAACAAGACACTACTGGAGAGTACAGCAGACAAAAGCTATTTGCTTTCAAATTGCCATTTTGCCCCTGCTAGACAATTACTATGGCCCAGCTGTGCTAATTCCCACGTGAGGCTTGCTCAAGGTGAAACAGAAGTTTTCAGTATCCAAAAGCAAATTCTACTAAAATAAGCATATATAATCTACCAGATTTGGAGTGTGTCAGCAGCAAAAGCATTGCTGAGTGCTTCATTGTCTCTATACACAATAAAAACAAGACTGAGATGGTCATGAATTGCTTGACAGCTGGGTCAACATATCTCCCTAACTTTGCCACTGCACGGATCTCTCAGCTAAGCCACCAGAGCTCAGCAGAGGGAAGTGAGGGAAAGGGACACAACATTCATAGCTCCAGTCTTCCTCTTCAGCATGCAAACCCCAACCCCTGCAATGCTGACGTGTCCCACTTTGAGGATGCTATAGTGTACAGCATTGTATGAGTTAATCCCATCTGACACATCGATTTTCTCTGCAATGTCCTTTTTCCAGCTCCGAGAATACAAGCAGCTAAAATCTATTCAGCAATGGAGCTGTAATGACAACCCATCCTCTCAGAAGCTCTGAGTTTCTCTGATGTGGTTCCAAAAATAATGAGCAAAATGTGTACTAGTGAGTACTAGTGAGTACTAAAAAATACCCACAATAATGTCCATGCTAAACTAGAATAAAATGTGCGGTCTCAGGGTTAAAACTTCTAACAGCATTCTTTTCCAGCAGCACCATGTACCTCAGCCTTCCAATTTACCACTTGGGTACAGTCACATTCTACCTATGATTAATTTCTTATCTAATATCAAGCTCCTTCATTCATATTGTAAAGTGCAATATCCTTCTAATGTTTTCCAGTTTGGAATTTTGAACCCACACCAGGTTTTGCTGCTGCAAAACCGTCACCATTTTAACTTCCAGCAACAAACTACCTTAAAAAGGTTCAGCCCTATTCTTGCCTGATACACTTTCCTTTTTTTTTTTTTTTAAATCTACGTATATTTGAAAAGATTATGTGTCCTTGTTGAGTCACAGTACAAATGAATGACTAAAATAGAGATAAAACAATACATGGTTCAACATGGCAAAAAAAAGGAAATGCATATTCATTTTCTTTACAAATTGAGAAATTCTTCTGCATTAAAACCGGCATAAAGACAATAAGGCCACCCAAATTATAGCACAGAGCAAACCAGGGTGTGGATACATAGAATATTAGCTGCTCTGTGTTATCTGCACATCCACGCATGTGAAAATCTACTGACCATTAATGCAAAATAGATTATTTCTCCCATAGAGAGGAAAAAAAAAACCAAAACCAAACACAGCAAAACAAACAAACAGAGTCTTGCATATGCTTTTAGATGCTGAAAAGTGAGAGTACAAACAGGTTTTTAGCAGTAGCGGCATGCTATAAATTCATACCTATTTTATCTTACAGCAACATGCTTATGTGTTTCTCCTCTCATTAAAGTTAACCTAAATTATACTGTAATTAAAATTTTGGATTCTTGATATATTTATATGAATATTAATTACTTTAATTCAGTTACACTTAACTTATTTTGCATGTGAATTTTAATTGAATTATTAATTTGAATGACAATGTCTACACAGGAATTCAAAGCAGTTTAACAAATCACTGTAATTTCAGTTCTCCAGGACAAACTCTGAGAAAAGATGGGCTTGGTGTGAGAAGGTATGAGGGGGAACACATTAAGCAAATGAACTGTGTATCCTGCTTAATTAAAAGAAATTTGTGCCCATTTAGTTCTGCAGTGCAGAATTTGGTGTCCATATGAAAAATCGGATTTTTAATTATAGTTGGCATTTCAGAACCTCCTGCTGGTTGCTACTTTCTGGCTAAAAAAAAAAAAAGTGACCTCATTCCTAAACATGTCACTGTGAGAACTCTGTTATGAACTGCAAACAAGCTTCTATTTGTTTTAGAGTGGCTCACTAAAACTTCATTGTTTAAAACATTTAAACAATATATTAAGTCCTCAATGGAATGTGCTGCTTCTGATTCAAGAACCAGTCTTTTGGATTGCTGTCTTGTGGTAATTGGAATGAGAAGTCAGGATTTCTGGATTTTGTTCTGGCATTGTCTAGACAATTTATATTCAAAGCTCATTAATTTAAATGGAAGTACCACACAAAGATGTAATTTAAAGCAAGCACCACTTTTGCAGTTGTGGATTCATAACCATTCCAGCTCTAAAATGGGTATCGCCTACCTGCAAAATACTGTGGTTCTGACATTCCACTGACACTGTACTTATTGACTAGACCTCTTGATGTTAGTCTGATAACATAGTTTACTTTCTCTTAAAAACAGGGAATACAACCATGCAGAATGCGAAGATGAAAGGTACTAGATATACTCTATTATGGTATGATACCACCGAGGTGGTTCAGCTACAGGGTTTGCCAAGAGAAGACACTGCCTTAGTCTCACCAGAACAGAACAGACTTCCAGAAAAAAAAACAAAACAAAACAACAAAAAACACCCCCAAACCACACACACCAAATTTAAAACCGCTCATCCAAATTTTCCTCCAAAATAACATCAATGGAAGTTTCATGTAAACATCACCTCCTCTGAAATATTTTCTCCTTTGTTCAACGGAAGGAACTGTTGGCTTGTTTCCCATAGGACGAGGTATTGTGTAAGTCATATATTTCTTTGGTAGAACCCTTTGGACTTCCAGAGATCACACAAAAGCCATTTTCCCCTGAGTGTTTGCAACAAACAACATACTATTTCCTGGCTCATAGCTTCTAAATTCCACCTTCTTGAATGAGTGGTATAGCCCAAAGAACTGTCTCTCTCCTTCCTGCCAAGGACATACTCTCATTTGCTCCTCTTCATGTGTACCTGATTTTTTTTTTTCTTGGCTTTTAGTTTGCATCCTCTTTCATCAACACGTTTTGGCTTCACCCACCAAGACGTACAGCTGCAACCAGTAAATCCCCAGGTCCCAGCGGCAGCCACTGGGTCAGACCCCTCTCTGCACAAGCTTCCACAAGTCTTAGCACGTATTGTCTTGGGCAGCAATTATCAATCACTAGAGTGCTTGGTCAGCACTGAACTATTTAATGGTTCCTTCCATTCAAGACGGTCAGTACATCCATATGCTTTAGGAGGCTTACCAATAAAAATGGAAGACATAGGTGATGGCAGTAATTAGCAACATTCAACTTAATGGTATTAATACAGAAAACACATGCAAAAGAACATTTTAAAGGAAAAAAATAAACATGAAATGAATAATGAAATTTAATTATGCTGCTCATAGAAACACCGTGGAGGCAAAGTACTTGTTAGCTTTTCTGACCTTGCTAACAGTTGCACTATGTGGAGGCAGCTACCCAATCAAAACTATCTTTATTTTTGAAATGCAAAGAAGTCTGAAGGACTGAATTCCCAGCTAACAGCGTACAGAGTTCTCTTACTGCCCAGTATCTGCATTCCATCTTATCGTATCTTACCCAGTAGGTTTGTGAGCCACAGGGCCAAATCCTCTTTCATCGGCAACAAGTTGGCCTCGTGTCTACTTGCAAGCCACTGACTGTATTGATGCATATCAGAGAGGCCAGGCCCACGTGCCTTCGGGCTCAGAGCAGTGCACATTGCTTATCCGCTTGTTGGACCTGTTTTATTGTATGTATTAAAAAAAAAAAAAATTACTTTGTTACACCAAGTCAAGTTTTACTGGTTCTCTTTTAGAATTGTAGATGATAATAACAGTAACTATGAGAGATCAGATGTCAGACAAACAGATGTGGATCTAACACATGAATACAAAAATCGATGATCAAAGTTCTGTTTTGTTAACAGATCACACTGCAAGTGATTAAATCACACAGATAAATGTCAACTTCATTTGTACTCACCAAACTAGACATGTTGCCAACGCATAACCAAATATTCTGCAAGGAATGATTAAAATCAAATGAAAATAAATATTTTACACAAAGCTAACAACTGACTACAGTGCCTGATCCAATATCCATTCAAAATAAATGGAAAGCTTCAGAGATTTTTGGACCAGGCCCAAGAAAAACACAGTAATAACTGAGTTACGCTACTACAGCAAACTTACCAACAGTTAACAAATGCCGTTACCAAATGGAATCAGTCTATTCTACAGGTTCAGAATAATTAAAGAAAAATCCCACACCAAATGTATTTACTGCATATCATTATTTCTTTAGAAAGCAGCACAACAGCTAGTGCTGGCCACCCACACCTCCTACTTCCACCTCTTATACAAACATGCCTCTGCTTCAGTGACGAATTTCTGAAACTCGTTTCAGGTAAGACAATACATCACGTGTTAAATGTTAGTCGAGTGTTGTGAGTCTTGCCTCAGCCAGGCATGTCAGGCCCTCTGGACCTGTACCTCTGCTCTCAAAGGACTAATTCCCCATCTGTGGCAGAAGCATCCTAAGGAAAGAAGGTTATTTGTCTCTTTGAAAAGAAACTCGTATCTGGACCCTAATGCTTGTAGCGATGAGCGGAGAGACTTTCTTGCCCGGTAGGCTGCAGCCTGCTCAAAGCCCAGTCACACCAACCAGCAGTTACAAGGTCCTGCATACCCAAATAGGCCCTGGAGAGACATTAAGTGGGGGTGGCAGGTCCGCAAGGTATAGTCCTTCTCCTGCTGTCAACTGCCTGATCCACACCAACTGTGGTTACACAAGTCAGCTGGCTTCAGGTTGTGGTACTCTGCAAACGCTGTTTCTTTCTGCCCTTTGCATACCTTTCAAGTCAGGTAAGAGGTAAATAGCGACTTTAAAAACAACAACAAAAAAGAACAATTTGTTACACTATTCCATTGTAGCCTGGAATACCAAGAATACTGAAAACAGTTCCTTCGCCAAAAAAAAAAACAAAATATTTACTGAATGTCAAAAGCAACTGTCTTTCCATAAAATTACACTGTAGCCAACATTTCTGAATATATGAAATGCTGTTTGGGATATTTTAATGCTCCGTTACATGGAGAATACTCCAGCATTTTTTCACCATACTCTGAGTAACTACACTCCTTGTTTGCAAAAACATCCGCTTAAGCTCTTGCTGAGAGTACCCTCACCCCAAATCCTGAAGTCTGGCTTGCCCTTGAGATAGACACAGCTTCCACTATCAATATACTTCTTCCTGAGATTAGCCTATTTTTTTTTTTCGGTTGGAGAAGGTGGAAAATAGGTGTAAAAAAATACTTTATTCCCTTGTATAAATACATCTTTGAGTTATCAGTAGGTGTTACGTTTTTCTAACACCAAAAATCCGTATATATCAAAGCTCCCTTGAAAGCAGAGGAGTTTAAGGCAGACTAAAGTATGTAAATCAAGCACAGCTCTGTTCTGAAAACTGACTTTGTAAAAAGTCAGCTTGGATTTATGGTTTCCTGGTTGAGTAAATTCAAATCATACCTGTTCATTTGGGGTGGGGTGTGAGGGAGTGGAGGGAGAAGAATTGGGCTGTTAGCTCTGCAAAAATCAATCTGGAATGTCACTCTCAAAATAGATTCCTTCAGACTGGATGATACTGACAGCTAAGGAATTACAATGACAGTATATTTAAAGTTGTTCTAAATCACTCAGAACTATGCAGTTTAGTGCTTTAAATCACTGCTTCATTTTGGATGGAAACAAAGGCAGGATGGATAATCGACACCACCTTGTCTTCAAAGATCATATAGGAAAAATCAAGTATAAATACCTCTGTCATATACTTTCTTCCCAGAGAAAAAGAAAAGTCTTAAAATAATTCCTCGGACTGCTCTGGAGTCTATAAACTCCATTGATAGGGTGAGAACCAGAACTCAAACTACTTTATTTTCTTGAATCACCTCTGAAATCATACCACTAAAAAGCAATTAAAAAAAAATATTCTCATTCCTGAATGTTCATTTCATGTACAGTACAAAAATAAAGCAAAGTAAAAATAGATCAGTTTTGGCATCCATTTTTCTATTTATTAACACCTACATATCAAAATAATTAGGGAACAAGATTCTGCAGTTTGTTTCTTTTGACACAAATTGGAACAATACACCTGAGAAAGAAGCACCATTGTACTAAAGGAACCAGTTAGACACTGCATCTCTTCACTGGGAACGATTCCACAGTTCATACATGCTCTGAGGAGGGTGTTAGACTAGATGAACCCTGGAGGTCTCTTTCAACCTAAATTAATATGCAATTTTGTATTTCAAGGATGCACACCACAACATATATCATGGGATTCAGCAAGGTCTGCCCTGCTAGGAGGATAACACACGGCACACACACTGAACGGGGTTGTGTTAAGAGGAGAACTACAGACACAACATCCTTTTCTTTCACCTCAGGAAAGGTCTGCCTACCTTATCACTTCCAAGACCACATATATGAAGTCCCTATGCAATCTGGAACTCATTAATAATCAATAACATAATAATATGCCTGACAGACAGCCAGATACAATACAGGCTTGCTGACACTGGTGGGGATGAAGTCATTCTAAGGTCTGAAAGCTGCATGCCTCTAAGACTAGAGAAAAGAGAGGGAAGGCTTCTGGAAGAGCTACGTGGAGGCAGTTTGGGTTTCCCCACCGGTCTGTGAAACAAGCACTGCAGTCCATTTACACTTCAGGCTGATCGCTGGGGAGATGCAGAGCAGAGCATTCACAGATTTGAGATGTTACTTTAGTTTGTTCCTAAAATACGGGGCTGTCCTTAAATATATTTCATACTGGCCTACCTCTTGTTTCATAAAGCTCAGCAACCAGGCTGTGTAAAGGTCTCAAGGAAATTCTGAGACTCACTGGAGGAAGAAAAGTGGGAGAACAAAAGAGTTCTGATTTCAGAGGATGCATAGGGGCATCGGGTTCGTGACAACTGTGGAAGTAAGAAGAGAGAAGATCCAAGAACACGAAAGATATTCTGCGTTTAAGGTACTTTTAATAGGTTCTCAGAACAGGAAACTAGGAAAGATGAGGAAAGGCAGATCGACAGGTGACAAAAGCCTCCAGAAGCTGAAAATGATTCAGGTATCTCTATACTAGGACCAGGTCTGCTTGAAAGGGTAGCCCTGAATTAACCATAACGTATGGGTTAATTTGTGAAGGAGGCATGCAAAGTGAGGGCTGTGGAATGAGACTGTTAATTCTGATGTCTCCACTGAGAAGAACTCTGAAGAACCATAGATGAATCACATACACAGAGACAAGTTTGGACTGTAAGTTTTCACAACTTCATTTCTGAAAGAAATGAATTTTCCCCTTCCCTGCTACTTCTCTGAAAACCTACCCCACACTCTAGTAAAATACTTTCTTGTTAGAATCAAAGCAACAAAATTGCTAA
Organism: Eurystomus gularis; assembly: GCA_013400335.1. Taxonomy (NCBI): domain Eukaryota; kingdom Metazoa; phylum Chordata; class Aves; order Coraciiformes; family Coraciidae; genus Eurystomus; species Eurystomus gularis. Next base: position 71,615 of record VZZY01000740.1, on the reverse strand, counting down.
TTTGGATTTTTTAATTTTTATTTTTTTTTTTTAAATCAGCCTTCAAGAAGCAAAGCATAATTTGTTAACCTGTAGTTCCTGTCACAAATTCTGGGTCTGCTATCAAACTGCAAGCATCAGAAGCTATCAAACTCTGAATTATTCTTTATGCAAATGCTGTCCTTAACTTTTAACTTAAGCCCCCACAACACTTCAGTGCTGAAGTACCTAAGCTTCATTAAAATGTTCATCTGGTTCCTCAATTATAATAGCCCATACATTCACCCTCCCCCACGTACTAGCCAGGATCTGGGAAGAGCTGAACTGAGTTAGTTAAAGGTGACAGTAGTTGGGTCCTGAGCTCCTTCAACACCCCTTTGAAGATTCGACCTGTAGTCAAGGCCAGGCTCTTGATTCTTTACTCAGATACCATCAACTGACCTCCTTAAAGTGTCTTAACATATTTCTTTTCTGGTCAGCTGGTTGATTAACAATTTAGCAGCGAGGAATTTGGTCAGAGAAATGGACTAACTTGCCCCAGAAGTAGACAGTAGCATTCAAGAATACATCACCACAGCCGAGGCGAGCCCCTGGCTCCAACAACTATTCCATTCTTTCCTTCTGGCAGACATAAGGTATGAACAAAGTAGCCAAAGAATATTGGTTTTCCTAATCTCACTACTTTCTGACAGCAACATCATCATATATACGGCTCCTTAGAACTAGCCAACACAAACCCGTCAAATATTCTATAGAATGTTACACTTCTCTACAAACTGTTGAGGCTGACATGATATGCAGAAGCATTTTCAAAACTTACCTCTAAATGCTTTGTTCCTCAAAAAGCAACTTCTTCCCCCTGCTATTCTGAATGCAGACAAGGAAAGGTCTTTAACTACTTTTCATTTTGTTTTGTTACAGGTTGTATTTATGCAGCACAGCCTTTTTTTCCACCTCTCTCAATAAGAGGACGACATCTCAAATTCTCAGACTTATTGTCTAGCTGAAAAATTCAGTGTGGGATAGTTTACAGTAGACCCAGTGACACGTAACAGATTCAGCACACTCATATTTCTCTCTGCTTGCTTCTACCAAACAGTAAAGTTTTTATTTTGCTTTACAGTGGTACATTTAGTTTTCTGTGTATTGTAGCTCATTCCTTGTATTCTGCCAGCAGTGTAACTTACACTATTTGCTGATAAGTTGTCAGTGATCATCGGGTGAAAGCAGTGAGAATCAAACAAGTAATCTTCTGTAATTCCACTGGCTTTTGTTGGGGTTAACTAGCAAAACAACAGCATTCAGAAATGATATGCTCTGAACTCGAAACACACCGGAGGCAAAGACTGTTTAATCCAAAAAGTAAAACTGGCTGCACAATTGGGCACTTACAGTTGCAGATCCCTGGATTCAATTCCATTTCCTATTCCAACCACCTTTCTTATCTGTAAAGTTGTGATAATAGTACTCTTCAACCAAAACCGACTATAATCAGGAGGGAAAAAATAATTCTATATAGTAAAAAAATACATATAAAAGTGTGTGCATGTGCATATGCATAGATATATATTCACAGAAAATACACATGCTCCACCCTGTGAATTAATTGTACAAACCAGTAAGTTCTTGCTCCAAATTACCCATCCAGTTCCAGCATATATAAATAATGGCTTAATTCTGAGTAGCTGCTGGCTCTGCAGTGCTCCCTGTATTACATGAGTTTCACTGCCATTGCAGCCTTATTCCTAATTACAACACAATGAGTTAGCTCTTAAACAAAAGGAGGCTTGAACCACTCCTTTTAACTTGCTCCTAGACACAATCCTTCCAGGTCAGGGATGAAGAAGTCTTGCTGAGTCACTTGTTCTTTATGTCTCAGAACTGGCACAGAAATTAAGTATCCAGTGAAACAAGCGCTTGTATTTGTATTCAGTTAGAAAAGAATAAAGATATGTTAGAAGTGTCTATGGAGGGAAAAAATAAATCATAAAGCAAATGCAGAATTCCATTTAGCAATCAATCAGATAACCTCTGACGCAAAGGGCCTACATGATGTCCCCTCTGCACCATACCAGCTTGGCGGTGACGCTGTGTAAGAGACATCCAGTGTTGGTCCCCCACGGTACTATCCCTGCCTAGCAGGCAAGCTCATTGACCGGCTCTGTTCAGCTGGCAGCCAAAGCCCAGTTATCCAGGACTGAACGTTTGCACGTATGCCAATTCAGTGGCCTAGTCACTCTACGAAGCTGGAACAACTGGAACAGAAGATGACATAACTCTGCCTTGCACGCTGGGTTCCAAGACTGTATTTCATAAAATCTTAATGGAATTAAATATGCAGGGTTTAAGCCTGTGAAATTGGGGCTCTTACAACTGAGGGGGTACGTTAGTGATCAGTTGTAGAAGAAAACTATCAGGCACGCAACTGTGCAATAGCTTTACTGTCAGTGGTAGACAGAGTAGACAGCAAGTTAGACAAGAGCAGCAACAGTTTTCTCTGAAGGAACTGGAACTTGAGCACTAGACTGCACATTGGCTTTGACAGAGGGGTATCGGCTATAACTGCAGACAATCTCCTGCTGTCTTAGCAAGACAGTAATGCTATTGGAAAGCAGCCATCCTGGAAAGAGAGGAGACAGAGGATCAAAAGCCAGAACAGAGCTCATGAGTATCTGGCAAGGGTCTCTGCTGGATCTCCCTGCTAGTTCTAATCACCTCAAGCAGATGGAAAAGCACAGAATTTTTGAAACTTTACTGGAGTTTAAGTGGACCGTGAGAAGCGTTCACTTACTGTAACTGCAAGTTGGGTGCAAAAGAGACTTGAAGAAAAGATTCAGTGTTCACAAACAGGTTAAGTTGCAGCAACAAAACGCACATTTGTGCAAGCAGAAATGAGGCCGCCCACAATTTGGGACCCATACTTTCAAATCACCGCTTTGACACAACACATCCAAGCATAAATATGTTCACATTCGAAAACTGATTTCAGTTTTCCTGCCTCAAGTCTTGGCAGATTTTTCAGATTTGGAGAGTAGATGATTAGTCCAGAGACTAAAGGCTGCTTTTTGTTTTTCCACCCCCTCATCCATATACATACATATGCGTATACGCACATATATGCAGAAAAGGGGGGGAAAAAGATATATGACTGTCTTCCTTTGAGAGCCACAGAGGTAACTAACAACTTCTGTAATTGATATTTTTAATGTCAGGAAACTGTTCCCTACGGTAAGATCTGCTAGACAGTGGAATAATTTCCCCAAGTGCAACAGTGAAAGCTCCCCTACTTGAAATCCTTAAAATGGACTAAAAGAAGCAGTAGGAAAAAACCACAGAGACCTACCACTCACTTGTAGATGTTAGTCAATCTTTACCACCTGCAATTTCCAGTTTACTCCAGAACACTAATCACTCTCATTGTGCCCTTTTACGTACATAAAAACAAAATCACTACAATTTTTAGCTCCTCTTCAGAGCTACTGCAGAGCTTTCCCTTCTGTAAGAAACAACAGGTCATTCTTGTCTGCATCATCCTAAAAGCATATATCTGTAACCTTAGTTTTCTCACTGTCATAAACAAGCAGATAAAATATTAGCTCACAAATGCAGCGAGCATATTTTTGTAAGGCAATTCAATTTTTCTAGTTATTTTATTATCCTTATAAACTATACCACAACCAATGTAGCCCAAGGTTTCTGGAGCCCTCCCAGATTAATTTGGAGCATACTGTACATGTTAGGAGCAGGGGGAGGGGCACTGGAGGGGAACCACCATCTGAAACTCATTAATCAATTAGAATTTTTAAGGGCTTACATCAAAATGTGATCTACACTGATAAAGTAAACTTTAATCACAAGAAGCCTTTGTCCTTTACGTTATGAATATACGTGTTACAAGTGTGTGCAGTACTTCGAGCGGAGGATGGAGAACCTGGCACAACAGCTCACCGATACTTTAGCCCTCTAAGGCCCTTGGTCTGAGGCCAGACCAAAACGAAGTTAACTGCACTTAAAAATCTGAGCTAATCACTGGAAGCCTAGACATTTTCAGGACTATGCCTAGAAGGAATTTTGTTGCCTTGATAATGTCTCCTCTACCAAAAGGAAAGCAAAAAGTCCTTCTCACATAGACCAAAACAAAACTTTAGGAATGCTCAATATCTACTTGCTCATAAAATTTTAACTTCTGGAAACTGAGCCCAATTCCTAACACAGTCCAAAAACTTTCAAGTTGACTTCTCTTTGCTTGGCTCTTACTGTATGTTTTTCTGCCTGTCTAAGCAAAATAGCCATTAAAAGTTAGTACAAATGAAGTTTCAACCTCCAAAAACTAGAAAAGGAAATTATATTTAAACCGATGTATCTCACAAGGAGCATAAGCATGTCTCTTGCTGCAAGCACACTATGCAGACAGCATTACAAGCTGACTCCCAATCATCAGCTTTGCTTTTAATTATGAGGTTCCATTTCTAAATCCTGTCCTGAAATTAGTGTGAAGCTTAACTGAGAGGTGTAAAGTGGAGTTGAAGAGGTACTTTGGATAGCAAGTGTGCCAATCTAAATAAGAGTGTGGGTAAAATAAATAAAGCGACCGAATGAGTTACTCGCCTAAAGTCAGTAAGAACTAGCAACTTGAGGATAATACTGACTCTTCCTCACCTCACCACCTCCGTCTAGGTTTGGTTGTGGTTCCAACTAGGGTACCACGGTATAATGCTGTTCAGATGGGCTATAGCACCATATAACATGAATTTAGGAGTGCCAGCTAATTTCCTATTAAATTGCAATCCACATCACAATTGGCAGAGCATCTACTCCACAGTGAAAAAAAAACCTTCAGAACTTCATGGACATGAAAACTGAAGAATTTGTTGTTGCTGTTCAGTTTTAATTTGAAAGTAATGTCAGAAGCGTGCTGGAACTGCACTGGGGAGCCAGCAACACATCCTTTCCCCTAGGAAACCGCCAAGGCGGCAGAGCCAGCGGGCTCAGCCGAGACACCACTGCAGCAGGATGCTGACACCATCCTAGCTACGGAAGACAGCAACCTTCTTCAACCTGCGCTCCTTACAAGCGAAGGAACAAAGCCCTCTTAAAGTCGAACTCTGCCCCACTGAGATTTTAATCTAGACCTCAAGGAGGAAACCCAGAAGAGCGGATTTCTGGCGTGAGAGGGGTCTCACGCCTCCTGCCCTTCGGGGCAGCGGAGGGCCCGCAGCCCCCGCAGGCTTGGCCGCCCCCCCCCC
>VZZY01000740.1:45554-65562 GCA_013400335.1 Eurystomus gularis | reverse complement strand
TTTTTTTTTTTTTTCAGAGGGACGGCAAAAGCAGTCCACACTGATTTACCCTTGAAATGCTGAGATATTGTATTACAGCCCTTGGCAGCAAGCTGCTGCTCGGGTCCGTTTCTCTCTTATTATTATCACTCCCTTTCTGAGACTTGATTGTGGAAAATTTTATAAAAAGAAAAGGAGAAAGGAAAATTTCACATCTAATATAAAACTCTCTTATTCTTTAACTTGACTACTTGTCTCTGGAATTTTTTAACACTTAATAGCTCCTCTTTTAATTGTCTTTTTTTTTCTGGCTAAAGGAACATCTTGGGGAACTCTGCTATACCACATATTTCTCTAAAAATTTCATGCCACCTTGTAGTCTGAACAAAAAGAAGTACGCTGTTTGTGAATTAATCATTCTTACACTTCTAGAAGAGCGATGGGTGAAGGTTTTGCTTGCTCTTGTGTGTCCGTGCTCCTCTTGCCAAGCTGACTTCTAGCACACCTTTATTGCAGACGTTTCATTCTCACCTTCTTTCATTTTCGTGATATTTCACCGTTTTGTTAAATGTCAGAGATAACCTTCTCCAACTGTTGTCACTTATCCTCTGCCCAGAGAAGCCCCTCTCCTGGATTCAATAGCGGGAAACAGATGTTCAGGCTCCTGCCTCTCTCAAGGCAGGGATGTAGCTGGTCTCGTCGAGTCTCCTAATGGTATCATGTTCTCACTTTCCAGAAGAGTGCTCCAGTCAAACAGCACACTTAGGCTCTTTTTTTTTCTTTCACAGCGTACATCCACTTACTTAAATTGTTCCAGCCAAAGCACATTATGTATAATTATACGGAAAGAATTGTTTTAACCTGATTGCTGAAAAGCACATCAAGCTGACCCTTATTTTTTATTTGCATTCAGCCCTTTGTACCCTGATCTGCTGGGAAAACTGGATTTGCACAATTAAAGCTGGGCTATTTCTCAATAATTGCACCGTAAGCAAATTCCTCTTCTCTGAGCAGATGTTCATTTCCAGCCAATCAGGATACACATATCTTTTGTTATTTATTGTATTCCTATCCTCATATTTTGCTGTTCCGATGGACTATTAACTGCTGTGATGAGTGCTACTTAAATGAGCGCATTTCATCAGCACACTGATGTGTTTAACTATGATGAGCTCTAGCCATGATCTATGTGAGTAACAGCACAGAATTAAATGAACTCCCGGTTTTGTTCTGGTTAGCAAGATTTAGATGCCCCGGGCATGATGGTTTTCTTTGGCTCATCCAATTTCCTGGTCCGGAAAAGAAAAAGGAGGGGAAAAAAAAAGCTCTCAGATATCCTAAAAATGCACTGGGGCGGAGCGGATGGTGGGCTGATGAACAGGTTCCTGTAGGCACTTCATTACCTTACAGAGGTTTTATCTGACCTTGAGAAAGATTTAATTTTTATTATTATTATAAGGAGCAATTTAAATCCAATTTACACGTCACCTCAATATAACAAAACAGCTTGAGATGAGAAGACCAATTCTGTTAAGGTGTCTTCTATACTTAAAAGTCCTGCCACTTTACAGACAAGCTGGAAAGCATTCCCCAAGGCAGTAGTTATGTCTCCAGCAAAGCTTCTCAAGCTTTACATGTGCACTTGAAGTGACAAGATTCCTACTAAGTTTAGCAGCAATTCTACAGCAGGAGTTAAGCTGAGGCTTTTCCAGACGTCATGCAATAAATCTTGCATGTGCATTTGCATATGTACCAGTTGGAAAGGCTGAAAAAGCAGCTGTAAGATTTTTGAAGCCAAAGTTGGTTGTGCACTCCTTGATACGGGCAGTTTGTACCAAAGAATAACCTAGCATCGGGTGACAGTGATATACTATCCAATTTGACACTAACTGTGGAGCCACGGCACAAATCCTTCCTCTACAAGGTTATTTCACTAACATCCTTGCTAACCTTTTGTAGAGGAAACGCACAGCGATCTCCTAGTGAAACACTAACACTTTCTTCACTACTCCTCTACATAACCTTGGCTCCCCACACTTTCAGCTGAGAGCATCCACGTGTTCTGATAATATTTTTGACGCAGTCTACTTCCAAACAGGTAAGAGGATGAGTGGGGATATGAATAAATGACAATTTGAAGATGGACATGGGAAAGAAGAGAGAGAGAGGACTTACAGTGACCGAGGAAATCAAAGCTTGTTTGGAAGTCACATGCACGTGGAGGAAGCCTGAGGAACATTCTTACCACGGCTAAGACAAAATGGTTCTACACTTTGTCATTTAGATAATTGTTACAGTAGGAAGGGAACATTCCCTCTCAAAAGAGATAGAAGATGTATGTAGTTGGCTGAGATGCAGCAAATTCTACCTAACGATGTCATAAACTTCCTGTGATATGGGGGGGGGGGGGGGGGAGAAAATCAGGATTAAAGATTCTGAAAGATTTCCTCTAACTTGTTTGCACATTATAAATCTTGAGGCACAGACAGATGAAATTCTGGAGAATGAGGTCAGCAAGGGTGATCACAATGGCCCATGTCAATCCACGAAATTCCTCAGCCCTTTTCTAAACTGTCTTATAATCACCATCTCTGGTGCCCCACAGGTGCTGTATCATTCTGTGGTGTTATCAGGATTTTCTTAGGAAGGTCCCTTGCAGGTCACTTGCAATGGGGAGAGAAAATGACTTAGATCAAAGGGTTATTGTTGTACAGGGAGCTGAAGCAGCAGTCACTCAATGGGAGGAAGAAAAGGAAGCAGGAGAAGGAGAACATAGGGAAGGCAGAGAGGAGGAAGGGAGTAGGCAAAGAAGAGACAACAGGCATCTGGTTTGGCATCTCTCTAGATCACATGTTCCTGGTGATTTTCCAAATTTCCCAAATGTTCCTTCCTCAGTATGTAATTAAACTGACCAGTATAATATCAATCAGATATAACGGATACAGTGTAATTTATGACTGGCATCCCAATTCTATATCAACTCTTAAAGCACATACAGCCTTTAAACAGGACGTGCCTTGGTCAGCTCAGAGAGCAGAGATGGGAGAGGGCAGCTGAGGTAACAGAATTTATGAATAAAGTATATATTGAGTAAAAAGTGTCATACCTGTCGATTTTCTTGCTTTTGGCTACCAAAGGGAGTATACAATTAAACTATTTAATGGAAAATGATGCAAGTTTGGAATGCAGAAATATGTTTACTCCGTTCTTTCTTTCAGTATATGCCACAGAAAAGAAAATTCAAAAGACATGGAGTCAGAGGTGGCGAAAAACTGCTGATGCTTGAGTCAGCTCGCTAGAATATGGGCAGCCACGAGTGCAGCATGTTTCGCCAATGACCTAGCGTTGCCCCAGTATTATAGTATTTCCTTTGGAAAAAAAAAATTTAAAAAATAAAAAATCCATGTCTTCCTTGACTTTTAAAAAAAGTGGCATAGTTAGTAGCCTTGTGGGCCTGTGATCAATACATATATCCTTGTGGAACTCACTGAAATATATTGCATTAACCTGTGCCAGATACCTCTTAATTTCACATTTTTTTCTAAAACAGTTGGAGTAGAATGAATAAATCCAGTGAAAATGTGTCCCATGTCTGGCAACTTGAAGGATGTGTGGAAAAAACATGAATGGGTAAAACTTAAAATTAATTCAGTTATGCATGGTTTTAATTATCATGAAAATCAGGGATGCTGTAAGTTAACTCCATCCACTGCTAATTCAGTTTAACCCGCACAATGACGTTATAATCACTTGAACTTTCATCAACCCTGTGGTAGAATAACCCGTCTTAAAGCTCTATGACTAAACAGCAAACCTTTTCTTCACCATAAAAGTGGTACATTTTGTCCTTCCACCTTGTAAACTTACTATGCAAGAAGCGTAATTTCTATTAATCACACGCGACTTAATTTTCATGAAACTTAAATGTGAAATTGACTGCTGTAATGTGAGAAAACCAAGTTTTCATCCTTGTAAGCCTAACCACGAGTTAACTCTTTCCTCTGCATCCAGTTTACTACAACATACCTACATACATCAGTGCCAGGGAAAACATGTCGATGAAATTGGACTCAAGAACAATTAGTTTTCTATGGTCATGGAGTACACGTGCTGAACTGATGAACTGTGCACCAGCGTATGCAGACTGCTCAGAAGCCACAGGCACATAGTATGTGCATATGGCACAGGCACCACTGGCATGAAGCACCAACAATTCTGAATTATTTGGAAAGCTATTTTTTGGCTCAGTGTCATAATACTTTATTCATAGATACAGAGCACGCAGTTGACACGCCAAGGAAAACACTGAGGTTGACACAATGATTAGCAGGCCACAGTCTACGTTCCTTTTAATAGTTAAAATGCAATGATCTGTCTCTAAGCAAACCAGTGCCTTAAACATTAACAAGGCAGGTTGTTATTTTTTACTTAAATATGAGGATCCCAGATACTACATTGATAAAGATCAATTAAACGCTTAGGTAGTTTAGACAAGCCTTATAACACCTTCCTTCTTGAAGTGGAATCAGTCGTACCCACACACAGAAGTTGAAGTTGTCTGCCTGTACCTCACACTGCACTGCCTTCTCCAGGGACAGTGTAGCAATTGAAAGCGACTCAGGAAACAATGTAGCAACTGAAACTAACTGAAATGCTTGTCAGAACCAGCCCAAACAGAAACAAAGTGATGGGAAAATGCAGGTTTGATCTGTTCCTTATATTTTAGCTCCAGATTTTGTGGCTGGTTTCTACGTGGGATGGACAACTCATGAGGAAGGTGCTATCTAAGGTCACACAGAAGCACTAAGTTCTAACTACCAACAGCACAAGTTACCACAACATTTACCACAGCAACATGGTCTTCTTGTATCAGAAGACAATCTGAAACAAGCTAATAAAGCTTGTTTTCATATAGTAGGTGACCCAAAACACACAACTTGTTTATAGGAGTTAACAGATTAATGCTATGCTTTGGAAGGCAATTTACAAACAGTCCAGACGCATACCCCACTGTTTCTTTAAAGTAACAAATTGTCCAGACCAAGAACATCAGAGGACAAATTCATTATCCGAGAACTCACTAATTCTTTAAACAGAAAATATTCTAACAGAGTAGTAACATCCACCTGCTCCCCCTCTAGGCTGGTCAAAACCCTGCCTTCTCTCTTTCTCTGTGCCTTTCCACGTCTTCTTCTGACACACACCTAGATTTCTCATTAATATTCTTGGCTTCAGTTTCCGTTCCCATTTACTTATTCCCTTTGTTACTGGTCTTTGTATGAAAAGATTTGGTTGAGTTTCTATTTATGGTAAGCCAGGTCCCAATTCTGTCCCTATTGTCACCCACTGTGAAACTCCCTTTAATTTTAATGAAATCAGACGAGGCTTTTTTTGTACCTAGTTGATAAGAAATATCAGCAGTTATTTCAAATCTAAAAGAACTGCAGATAACTAGAGATAAAACTTTAAATCCTTCTTACAGTCCTATGGACTCATCTTAGAGTCTTCATGACTTCATCATAGCCACATTGATACTTTCCCACACCACTCCAGTCCACACTTCTCAGAGACTTTATCATATATTTTACTGAATGGGGAAAAATGTATTTCAACAGGCTAGCTTGTGATCCAGTACCTCTAAGTGAACATGTTAAACTCAACCCAGAAGCAAACACACGGCATGCAGCGGTATCTCTGTACAGATGTACGTGACAAAAGTTCCCTACTGGCTACCTCATGAAAAGATGGGAATTTCCTAGAGCTACTCTAGCCTAGTCACTGGAACAATTTCTGCAGACCATTTTAGGATCCTGTTTCCACATGAAAACCCCACAAAGCAGTAGATTCTTTGGCTATCTCAAGTTCCGTTCTACTTTTCTCACATTGCTCTGTCCATGAAGTAAAAAAGGCAGATAATTATTTCTACCCCATTTAAAGTGATGCACGCTCACAAAATGTGTAATTTATAATAAACTTGTCTTCATAACGACACAACTCAAGAACTTCGTTGCCTGGCCAGCCGTGTAAAGGAAGAGAGACAGGCCGGTCCTTATAGATGAAAATTAGGTGCTCACATATCTTTGAGTTTGATTTTCTTTCCACACTACCTTCATAGTTCTCCCAGCCTGTCCTGGTGTTTCTAACACCTCTTTTCAGCATTTATGCTTCACCCTACTTTTTCTCCATCAACATCTCAAATTAATTTTCCTCAGAAGCTATTGTTGAGAAACTACTTGTACTGCTGTTCTTTTCCAGGTTTTTTTCTCCAACTGCTCAGTTCAAACAGTCAGTGTTATACCTTCGGGAATGCTTCGAGTCCAGCATTCCTTTTCATTCTTCTATTAAAGTGGCATCATCGAAGCATTCTTAATGGAAAGAACACCATTCCCTCTGCACTGTATTACATTGCCAAATGAAACAAGGGTGAATGCCAGCTCATTTACTGAGTATAAGTTATGCCTGTCTCATGGGGCCTAGGAGACTTGGTTCCTTTTCCTAGTCCCGCAATTTTATCTGTTGTATGAGTTTCATCAAATCACTTATTTCAGCTTTCCCATCTGTAAAGCAGGCATATTCATAAAAACTGTCTCTTGTAAAGTAGTCTGACGTTAGTGGACAGCAAGAATTATATGAAGATGGGCTCGATTTATTAATTCAATTTATAGTAGAGTCCTGCACATATTTCCCTTCTCTGTCTTTCCTCCATCCTTATCCTGCAAACCATGCATCTGGCAATACGCTATTAGAGAAGGGAAGTAAGGCAGAGTGGGAATAATCTTGGCTCTCGTTATCACTTGCTGTCATAACGAAACAAGAAATCTGTGTGTGATCTTTTGAAAGTTACTTAATCTTCCAGATACTTCAGACTTCCAATCTACAAGACCATTATTAACTGTATCTCTTGAGGGTTGTGAGGTAAGAGACACCTATTAAACATTTTGATCTCACAGACTGAGGATTCAACAGAAATGATAAATGTTGCTTTTTTAATATATTACCTTTTTGCAAGCATTCTTCTTGCTGTGAAGACGTTGCTCAGTTCCAAACTTGTCTCTGTGACATTTGTCTTCATGTAAGGGCACGTTGTGGAATGGCAGTTTCCATCAGAAGAACCTTTACAGCTCACAGCATTACAATCTGAAACATGGCATGGGAGTATCTAGCTGCTGACAAAAGACTAGTGTTTGTATTTTTCATATGTTCCTTTCAGACAACAATATGCTTTTGTAACTCTGTAAATTTTTTTTTTAGGAGGTTACTATTTTGCATAGAAGTTACTTCAGCACCTGTAATCCACAGACCATCTTTCTCTTCATCAGAAGTGATTCTTCACCCTTGCTTTTAACCTTACCCATGTCAAAATAAGGAGTTGGTTTTGTCCAAGCTCTCTTGTTCAGAATAGAAGCAGAGCATCAGTGCCAAGTGCACGCTTTTGGTTTTCTTCTAGGGAGGAGTCTGACATATCTCTGTTTATGCTATAGCCTATGCCTTGGGCATGTTTTCCTAATTGGGGCTGGCCGCAACTGTTCCGCTTTCCTGCTGCCTGTCGTAGGCTGGATTACAAACAATGGTGAGACCAGTTACCCAGCTCCCTTCATTAATGACATATGTTGCTGAAATGCATTTAGCAAACTTGAGTAAGATCAAATTTCAGACCAACCTTGAAACCAGATGCCCAAAACCAATAATGAGGAGAGAAAGCTATAGATAAAAAGCTAGTTTTGCTACCTGGTGAACATTATAGCCATGACAGCAAATAAGACCAGGGTCAGAATTCCAGTATTAAAAATCATTGTGTGACCTTTTAATTTAGTACGTTGTTTTTTCTTGATCTATCACAAGTCCAGGCAAAGAGACCACAAAATAATTAAATCAAGAAATAATTGAATCAATGCAATAAAACCCCACTTGTGCAAAACATTGTAGACCTGGTAAGTGAGAAGAGTTAAGAACAAAGTAGACCAAACAACTAATGCCAACGAATATGCAAATGATATGACAGAATGAGATACCTGGATGCTAGTAATTCCATGTGGAATTCACTATCAAATACAGTTACTGTGTATCTGTGGCCCTCTCGCTTCATTCAGCAAAAAACAAGATGGGAAAAACAATAATTTGAAATGCTTCAGTCTTATTATATGCAAGTGCTAGGGTCTAAATCCATCATACGGCTCTCTTGATTTCCATCCTTGTAGTTATGCATGTGAAATTTTGATCTGTAGAAAAAAATGTAAGGTCAACAAAAATATGCAGTGATCTACGAAGCCATAAAGAGAATCCACATCTTCTGCTGTAACATACACTAAGGCTCCCTCAGCAGAGATAAAAATGGTAGCTTTCTTAAGGTAACTTTAATTTTTATTACTCTATTAATAAAAACTAGACTATAACCTAACAATATGGTAGCCTAAGTAGAACAGATGATCACATTTCATATCTGAATAAACTGAGCTCACCAGCTGCTTCATGAAATGCTATAAAAGACAGAAATCAGGAGAAATGCTAATGAAGGCAAGAGATTTACACTACCGTGAAAGTAGAACAACTGCAAAGAATGCCAGGCCCACAACGTGAACTTTCAGGAAAAAAAAAAAGAAAGAGAGAGAACCTGGAATATCTCTCCTTGAGAAAACACTGAAAAATAAAATCTATCAAAAACTCCCAGTTTTCTGAAGTTCAACAAAACTCTCCCCAGGGATTCAGAGCGGTTCCACGGATTTTGCTGAACATGGCAGTTATTTGTATACAGACCAGTTACAACTGCCTGGGTATGTTCAGTGACCGGTTCATAACCAGGACACTGAATCACTTTGGGGAGAAATTTAGTGGGGAATCCATGACCAAATCTGATGGATTAAACATCTGTTTACGTTGGTTCATATTATATCTGGAGGAATACTCGGAACAGGACTGAAGTCACTGTTCGCAATTTCCTAATTAATCCATGTAAAAATCATTTTTAAAAATGAAATAACATTCATATTGCTAGTTTTGATCAATATCTTTGTCAGTACTTCCCACCAAACAGTTAATTCAAATTACCTGAGATAATGATGCATTAGCCATAGTATAAAGTTAGGCAGAAGGCATCTATTTATGGGTGAAATTACCTAGAACCAAATGTGCTGTGTATAAGTTGAACCTTACATGTTTATTATAAAGCCTAAATACATGTTGGAATCATTCCCATGTGAAAACTTTGCAAAAACTGAAAAAGAAAAGGCCTTGGAAAGCAGGAAGAACTAAATGCTATTACAAACAGTTATATATTTAGAGAAGCAAACAACAAAACAATGATGTAAGCAGAAGGAGAAACAAGCATTTTCCATTTGGATATTGACCCATACTGTCTTGCCATCTGAGGATCCACTGCATCCTACCAGGGAATCTCTGCGTTTCCAGTTCTTTGTCTTCTGCAGTTCTTCCCACACCAGCAAGAGAAAGGGTAATTTTGAACCAGGCCACACATCTCAAATTTGTCAACAGGACAGGGACTGACAAGACGCCTTCTTCTTTTCCAAGTCCCTTGAATAGATCAAGTCAGGGAAGAGCGGTTCCAACCAGTTAACAGCCATTCAAACCAATAACAGAAGGTTAAAAATATTTCAATGGAAGGCTGGAAAGTGCCTTACTTGAAGCCAAACCTCCGAAACAAATCCTCTGCTTAGAGTAAAAATTGGTTGAGCTAAAAGTAACCCTCCTTCCTCAACGTCACTACAGAATTAGAATGTTTTTTGAACAAATGTTTAATGTTTAAAATCTTTAAGATAGTTTAATTAAGAAATGGTCATTTAAAAGTTAAGTTAAAAATATTAAACAAAACAGACCAATTTTATCTAAAATAACGTTTTGATTTATCCCAAGTAATTTTTACTGATAACTTCATTCAGTAGAAAATTCTAACTTGGCACTCACAGGGAAATCACTGTTTGGTAGAAAAGACTATCAAAGAAAATAGAAGAAAAAATAATTTTGAGATGAAAAAATGACTCTGATTACCCCCATGGAAACGCTCTGGACTATTCTCTTGGACAAATCATTTCCATACTACAGTTGTAGCATTTATCCTCTAGGACTGCAGTGTTTAGGTGAGTTACACCCAGATTAAGTTAAGTTTCCTGTGTAAAGCTTCAATCACGACCACTGCCAGATGCACAGGATGCTTCCACTAGATGAATGAGGATCCCTAACTTGGGACATCTCTATTAATAGAGAAATTTTCAAAAGCTCTTAAAACCCTCAGGCATCTGGTTCCCATTGACTTGCTATTGTGGCAAGGCGCTTAACTCCCTTAGGTGGTTTTGAACAGTCAATCACAGGCAAATTTTGTCTGGAAGACTTGATCTGTATTGTCCCTTTTCTAAGAACTATTAGGTCCAACAACAAGCAAAGGAACCCATTCCAGCCCTCAAGGTCATAAGTTATCAGTTCACAGAACTTCACACTCTTCCTAACAGTGATGAGCTTCAGTATTTCACAGAAGGAAAACCAGACATGAACTAATTCACCATTGTTTCACAAGCATTATTTTCTCCACACAGAGTATAGAACTCCAATAGATTCATTAGTGAGTAATTATTCCTTGATGCTGTTACAAATGTTTCTCTCACTAAGGAAACTTATTGTTATGTCAAGAAATATGAGGACGCTTGCAACAGTGGTTTCAACTAAGAATAGTGTTTTCGCCGCTTTCATTAGAACAAACAGAATTAATATGAATTGATCGTTTCCAGGTTTAATACTGGGTGATTGTTACCCTTTCCTCACCAAAAAATTGGGACCTTTAATATGGCAGACCTCTCTCAGACTTTTTTCCTTAATTCTAGAAATTCATCTTCGCCCATCACCTTCATCCTATCCACAGGTATGAAATACAAAAGAATTTTTTTCTGCCAGCTTTTAGGTTTATGCAACTATCGTGTGTGCCAGAGCCTCATCTCTGCTTCTTTTTTTCTTCCCTTGAACTAATTGCTTTTCTTTTCTGCAAGTAAGATTCATAGTTTCAGCACTGCTAATTTCCTGTCGTATTGAGAAAGCTCATGGCAACATCTCGGGTTCAGCTGCAAACCAGCATATTCTAGTACATACAGTACCTGTACTGGGACGCTTTTTGGATGGACAGAAAGGCTCCGACCTTCGCCGTTACACAAATCCTTCAGTTCAGTTCTGCATGGGAACCAAGTGGAACTGCCATGGAAAACTGTAACACCAGATCAAAATGTTCTGATTTCCAGGCATTTTTACTAGTTAAATGATGCTATTTTCTGCAAAATGTGGGAAAAGCTCTGGAGCTAGGAAAAAAGTTCAAGTCTGTGTTTATTTGGCCTGCCCTTTCTGCAGAAAATATCCCGATCAGGATGATATGACAGTTATGGTAGTGGTTTGGGTGACAGGAGGAGCTCGCCATCAGGATGGTCCTATCTGGTGCTCCGTCTCCCAGAGCCAGGTGTGCAGCTCATTGGTAATACACAGACCTCAACAGAAACCTAAGTTGTTTTAGGGTACTATTGATCCTATAAGTAGCTATAGCAGTTTTAATGATTTGCTTTCAGAGGATGCTATGAGTACAGATAACAGAAACCAGTATTCCTTTATATGTGTTTAGATATTGAACAAACAAACCTTTAAGCAGGAAGAAAAATCCCTTCAAAGTTTTGCAGTAACATTTGCGTGATTCAGTCACTTGTATGTTTTGTTTTTTTTCCATGGGATGTTCTTCTTGATATACTAGGAAGTAGAAAAGCAAATTTTTTTAATCATTGATGAGCCTAACATATAAACCTCCATTCACTTAAGTAATGATTCGTAGCATCCCAGTCCCACATTTGCTTCAGTGAAAAGGATGTTAATATGGAAAATTGAATTCCTTTGTAAATATTAACCGATGAGCTTCTTAGCAAAGACTGAAAAGAATTTATGTATATATTCTGTGGTTTCCATTTCCTTGGCTTTATTGTTTTTATGTAAATTCTCCCAGGACATTTCAGGTTATATGTCTGGAAGCCCCAGCCATCCAGCAGAGGAAAGGTTGAGAGAATAATGAGAAATGTGCTGGAAGAATTCACATAAAAGCTTTGGAGACATGAAAATGGAAACAACAGATACTTAAAAGCCTTATTGGTCAAAAAAAGAAATGTCTATCCAGTGTGTGCATGTGTGTCTTTTAATGTAGCTATTTCTGTATACACAGACATGTATTACTTGAAAGACACTGTACAGGGCTATGAAGGAGCAATATTAGTCTATCTGATCATTTAAGCTGTTCTCAGGATATTAGGGCAATGAAAGGTGAAAAATCCAAGTGACTTATGTTATTAGAACACAGACATACATATAACTAGCTCTATACATAGTTTACTACTTAGTCTTACATAAAAAAAAAATACATAAAACTCAGTGCAAGTGAAAAATATAACCATTTCCAACAGGAAAATGTCTTTATAAGATCTCCCTGTACTCTTGTCAATGACAAGAATTTAACAGTCATGGAAACACACAGAATCTATGCAATGGAAAGAGATTTTAGATGCTAATCTTAAATGTATAGATTCCCCCCCCCCCAATATTTTAAAGACACCTCACTGTTAAATACCAAACCCACGATGCTAGACTAAGCTTAGTCCTAGTATGCTTAACTACATACAAGTACCACAGCATTATATATCAAAATCACAAAGCTTTAGCCACAGCCAGCCGTTTATGACTCAAGCTTTATTGAATATTATTTTCTGAGAATTCTGATAAGACGGTCTCTGAAACAAACAGCTCTTTAAGATACTTCTTAACAGGTACCCTAAAAAGGGGGACACACACACGGGTTCAGACTGCCTCAGAATGCTGAATTTGTGCGCCAGATCCTGTAATACAAGTAACCTCAGTAACTAAGAATTTTCCTGGCTTGAAGGAAAAGAAGCCTGGAAAAAGGCGTATAGTCAAATACTCTAATCATGCTGTGATCTATCAAACCCACAGCCACAACAAACAGCAAATTAAACCTCTCTAAAAGGTGTCATAAACAATGGCATGGATGTTCTTATTGCACAGCAAGCGCAAGCTAAAATACATTAGCTCAAACGACCTTAAGACAACACTAGTTGTAGCTAACACACACTTAACTGCAACAGGCTTTGGAGTGCACACATGATCATTTAACATGTCATTTAATCTCCTCTGGTGACAGGGAGCTTCATGAGTGTGTAGTAACTTCATCACTTCTAATTGATTATTCATAGTCAGAACAAGGTAGCACCATTTGCCACTCAATTTTACAAGGGGGTATGCCTGCAATACTGCAATACTGAAGAGCTATACCCTAGCTCAGTAGCTTTGATAGTACAGTCCTGACTCATAGTTTCAAAATTAGAAATGGGGCTGGGCAGCAGAGTGTATCTGTTTATATGTTTAGTTTCCTAAAGATGCAGTTTTGGTATAGCCAGACATAAGCAAGATTCCTGATGAGAGTGTTTTTTAGGTTACCTCAGTAATGACATACATTACATATAGCACTCTTTCAGCACATGCTTTTTGCATGGATTTTCACCCTCGCGCATTATACAAGCGCTGCTAGGTCATGGACATCAATTATTCAAATCATCTAACTCATCACAAACTGGCATTGCTCTTAACACACTGATCTGTTACAATCAGCACGTGCAGGACTTACCACGCTCTCCTACCTGGAGCACAGCACGCAGAGGTTTCAGGGGAAATCCCCCTGCTGACAGATACGCCTTCGGTACAGACCAAGGCTCATGCTGAGGTACAAATCTGTAGGTTCAATACTTCTATTATGTGATTTGGTCATGCACTTTATTCTGTTCTTATTCCAAAAGCCCGTCACAGCCTCGCTAGTTTTTGAGATGTAAGATTGATTTAAAAAAAAAATAAAAAATCTAAGAACTTCACCAGAAGTTATGGAAGGGTTGACGTAGCCTACCAGGTACCAGCTTGACTAATGAGCTCAGCTTTCCACAAAGTTTCTTGCAGAAATAGGAAGAAATTCTACAACTGTCCACAAGTTCAGAGTCTTCAATATATCACTATAGTGTGAGTGTGGCAACCTTATGCCTAGTATGCAATTTGAGGCTGCTAAACAAACCTCTTTACAGTTACAAAGTGAATATCAGTGCCAGAAATACAGAAGATGACCATACATCTCTCTCAATATGCTCATTTTTGTAATTTGAAGTAACATCTTCTACCCAAGGAAAAGCCATTTTGGAGTTTTATACTGCTAGGTATAGAGTAAAGCATCCTAAATTTCTATTCAGTAGAAATAGTACAACTGAGTTACAGCCAGTATGACTTCTGAGAGGAAGGAAAATACCACAATGGAATCCAGACTTCTGGCTTCTTTGAGCGATTTTGCTTCAACACTAATATTTCCTGCCAGGGTGAATTTTACTGGCTCCGTAACCAGAGTGAAGAAACTCACAAGTTCCATAAAATTTCATATGAATCTTTTACTTGACTTCTCGGCTTAGATAAAACAGTACAGTAATTCATACTAAATGCAGGGCTCGTGGAATGGTTTTGCAGTGCTTCACTGAAAACTGGGCTTGTTTTCAGGGAGCTGTGGAAATGACTTTTCAAATTCTGTATCTAACAGGCACTTTGCTTTCTTGCTCAACAACTGTCTTCACCATATATCTTATCAATCAAAAGCTGTAACGGAGAAACATTTACTTACAGCTTAACTCAACAGTAGATGAACACTCTCAAAGACTCTTTTCTTATTTTAATGCTCATATTTAGAGATTAAAATAAAAGATAGACTTTATTGGAGAAAAAAAGCCGCAAACCAAACCAGAATCAAACCCACAACACAAGAAATGTTGGCTACTGCATTCACACTATCATGGTTGCTTGCAAGGAGGATATAGCAGAGAGCTTAAACAATCTGATGCGTTGCAGTTGTAAATCTCTGCTCTAGCCTATCACACAAAATATGCTCTGCTCTCTCTTCTATTTTTTTCTTGTGCTTTCAAATCAGACAAAACAAAGCTTACTTTTCAGGCTGTATAACAATGTGATAACTTTTCAAAAATATCAAACATATTTCCCTGTCCTCCTTAGAGGAAGCCACGTGCACTCATACACATAGTCTGTATCATTTTCTTTAAGATATCTCTGTGGGTTCTATTTTTTGTTATGAAAAAATAAAGAGACTGCACAGTCTACATGACATGAAATGCACTTCCAAACACAGCCTAAAACAGTATGAGAAACTACTACAAGAGTCATTAATAGGGGAAGCAGACTGATATTAGACAGCTAAAGACCCACATGAGGCCTAGAAGTGAACTTTTAGGTTTTTTTCTTTAAAAAAAATCCACTCACTGTTCTATCCCCCGCATCTCTGTACTCTTACTGCATCTCCTGAACAACCTGACCCAATCTTTCCCATCCTCTTCCCCAATATTAGGTTTCCACCTCATCTCCTCAGTCTTGTAGCACTCACCTTCTAAGTATCTCCAACTATTCCATGGTTGTTCTTCAGGTAAAAAAACCAACTTGGCACTGTACAGATACTTTTAAAAGAGGCCTACACAACTCAACAATACAGGTAGCAACAGATTTAGCATAAGTTAATGGATAGTAACTATAAAATACAAACTTCGATACCTAGTAATCTTGCATTTGGTAGGGAGAATCATAGAGCTACTCAAGCTATTACCTGGCTAGACCTAAGACTGACCACAGAGAGAGTACTAGCACTTAAAAGTTCTATCAAAATAATTCACCTGTGAGAAAGAAACCACATTTGTTCAATTTAAGTTGATTACTACATGGCACCACCACCACTAGAGTGATAATCTGTTGATTATCAATCAACAGATAAATAGATTCCAGTCTTACAGTAGGAGATCCTAAAACACATTCTGAGAGTGGCCAGGTTCTCAAATAAGAACACAAAACTCAGAGCAGAAAGTGAGTTCCTTCAATGGTGAGTGTGGAAAAAGAGTTACTATTTTTTAAGGGCTGTTGTAGTGTAACAGTTTATTACATAAACCATAACTGTGTCAGTGTTACCTTGTTTCTTTTGGTTTTTTTTCCTTGAATTAATCTTCTAATACATTCTTATGCTGAACTTTGCTGGTTCTTCAGATTAGGCTCTATTTTTCATTGTATGCATCACTGTCATGACTGAAGACTTCAAATGTATCTGGAATACCTAGAAATACACAAATGTCTTTTTACACGAACTGTTTTATTACAGAGATGTCAAACTGTACCCCTTTGATGAAAAATGCTGATATTTAGACTTTTCACCCTAAGTCGAGACAAAACCAAGTGCTGAAATATTCAGACTTTTTTGTAAAACGGAAATTCCATTTTTCAATCAGCTCTACAGAGACCCATTAGAACACACAGGCCATCTCCCTTCACGTGCAAGAATATTCCAGATACCACATTACTCAGTGTTTTTTCCAGTCTGGTTAGACTTTCACAACCTGTTTTTGTTAGTTTCCTGTGCTGCAAATGTGATTATTTAATTTATTTCAACTGAAACATACAGAGAAATTCACAGGATATAAACTCATACACTTTATCCAATAAAGAAAAAGAACCATAATGTGGAAGATTTCTTGTGAAAAGTTTTCCTCATGTAAAGGGGAATAGTTCCTTTTTTATTTTTTTCAACGACATGGAGCATATGCACCTCCAAAAGTATCCCTTGCTAAAAGAAAACATGGGTCTGGAATCCACTGAAAATATTTTCTTCCTGTATGCCACAGCTCTTAAAGCAAGAGATGCTGTATTAAACCTGAAAGGCCAAAGTATATAACATGTATTGTATTGCAACAACTCCAGGTTTCTGTCACTTTTCTGTTTACGCAAAGCATGAAATAACATGTCCCAAAGTGTTTCACTTAGTTGTACATAACCAAAAAGTTTGCATGTTTCGTTGTCTCTTTAATGTATATTAGTTTATAATGTGCTTTGGAGCACATGGGCATGGCAGCTGGTAGATAAGTATGAAATTAACAACAAAAGCAATTCCATTGTTAATACAACAAATCTCTAGCTACCTGTATCCAATTTTGGTTTTATTACTCTGGAAATAGTTAACAGAAACCTTAAAAGAGATTTTCCAGGAGAAATACATCTATTTTAGAATGATACCTTAAAATACATTATATTCATAGATATTAAGGGGTTGTTATAAGCTCCTTCAACCAGAAGGGCCATAGAATTTAACTCTAATTCCTATGTTAGGCCCTGAACCTACAGGTGATCTAAATCATCAAGTCTAGAACCTTATGGGTTTTTTTAACTAGATGATTAAAATAAATACAATAAGAGATCCGATGACAGCTCTGTTTTCTTGAGAGTACTTGATATCTTTCCTAAAAAACCATCTCAGGCAGCCCAGGTTTAGTATCTAAACCCTTACTTACAATTTTCTTATTCTCTCTTTTGCTTTATTTTGGAAGTATGATGTGAATTAGAGAAGCTGGTCACCGCCAGCTAGCACTTACGTTTAGGCAGGGGTCTGTGGCCAGGGGACAAGGTCTGAGCATGTTCCTAGTGAGGTACGGGACTCTAATGGCTTCAGTGGCTCTGTTCACATGCTTCAGTTTTCCTTAGTGGAAA
This sequence comes from Eurystomus gularis, assembly GCA_013400335.1. Classification (NCBI taxonomy): domain Eukaryota; kingdom Metazoa; phylum Chordata; class Aves; order Coraciiformes; family Coraciidae; genus Eurystomus; species Eurystomus gularis. The sequence continues at coordinate 47,982 of VZZY01000740.1, read as the reverse complement.
AGAAAGAAGTAGGAGCAAGGTGTGGGCCTCTTTCTTGTCTTTCACTCATGTTAGTTTGAAGTCTGGTGTAACTCAGAGGTTATGAGTTGCGTCCCTTACTATCTGAGCTACAGAATATTTGCTCTGCAGAATCTATGCCCACTTGCTCCATCACCCCAAAATGCAGTTCATTTAGATGACAATCCCAGGGGAAACAATTTTCAGCACTAACAGTTATGGAAGAATACAAGAGTATTACGGTTTGCCCTACGGTATTGTAGCTCACAGTGCTACAGTTTGTCTTCTGTTGGTTCCTGCAACAAATTCCAGTCAAACCTCATTTTCCCTGCCTGGTGCTGCTCTTTCCTTTCAGAAAGCCCTTACCAAAGCAGTTGCTCGGGCAAGCTGGCAGTGGGGTTTGTGTCGTCCCTCTCTACCAGCACCCAAGGGATGGGCCATGGGGCCATGTCCTGCTGGGCAAGGGGTTAGGAGGGAATCCCCCTGCCCCAGCCTAGCCCCGGGCACTGCTGCAGCCAGTGCTCCCTGTAGCCCAGCTGACGGCACCAGGGGCTCACTGGGACTCTCCGCTCTCTCCATATCTGCTCTGTGGCTGGAATTACACCACCTGGCTGGTGAACTCCCTGAGGAGCACCCGGCAGCTCTCAATCCTCCCAGCTCCAGCGCCCAGACGCTTTCCCGCCACTGCTTCCCCTCAGGAGCGGAGGCGCAGGGGGCACCTGCAGAAGCTTCCAGAAGCCAGGCTGGCCTGCTCCCTGCCTCACCGTGAGGGAACGCTCAGGTCTGAACGTGGTGGCTCTGTTGTGGGGACAAGGACAGAGAGAAAGGACCTGTCTCCAGCTGAGCAGAAGTCTCCAGGTGGCAGACGTGAGGGAAGCACGGGGGAAGAGTCGCTCCAGCAGGTAGGCTGCGTCCTGCAAGCTGTGCCTAGCAGCCCTGGTCTGCCATGTGAAACTCTCCTTCAGCTGGCAGAGGCGGGAAAGGGAGAAGGGGTTATTTCTCGTTGCTACAGAGAGGAGCAGTTATAGCACACTTTCACCATACTGTTAGAGGGGCACCTGTGTGGGGTACCCTGGCTGAATTGGCGCCAGAAGCCATTTGGCGCCCGGTCAGCCATTACCTGTGCAGGCAGCTTGAGGCCCAGTGCAGCTACCCGGGGAAGGCCAGGTACTCCGAACTGCTAATGAGCTACAAAGCTATTAGTTGGTGGGTCAGTAGGGTGAGGTCAGCCGTGTGGGCTGAGGATTTGGCCCTGGAAAGGTACTGAGCTGCAGGCAGTGCTGGGGAGCCAGCCCAGCTCCACACTGAGCTCAGCCATGGCTGCCTTCCAGGTACCACAGAAACTGGGAAATACCTCGAGATGTGAGGCAGGGGATGTTTGCTCCTGAGGAGTTTTATTTTTTTAAGGAGTATTTAGGAAAATTATTCTAGGGCTTATTCTAAGCATCTTAGAATTTGTTGTGGGGTTTGTTTGTTAAATTTCTTAATCCTGCTTGGTTTTTAACACTTCAATTTGGCTCAATGTACCCTCCTACCCTTCACTGAGGGGCGGAGTGTGTCCAGAGAGGGGTAAGGAAGCTGGTGAGGGGCCTAGATTACAAGTTTTATGAGGAGCAGCTGAGGGACCCAGGGTTGTTCAGCCTGGAGAAAAGGAGGCTCGGGAGGAACCTTCTTGCTCTCTGCAGCTGCCTGCAAGGAGGATGTACCCAGGTAGGTGCTGGTCTCTTCTCCCAAGTAACAAGTGACAAACTAACAAGCAAGAGGAAACAGGTTCAGGTTGTGCCAGGGGAGGTTTAGACTGGACATTAGGAAAAAATTCTTCACTGAAATAGTGAAGACACTGTCCCAGGCTGCCCAGGGCTGGGGTGGAGTCCCCATCCCTGGAGGAGTTTCAAAGGTGTGTTGATGTGGTGCTGAGGGACATGGTTTAGTGGTGGCCTGGCAGTGCTGGGTTAACGGTTGGACCTGATGATCTTAAAAGTCATTTCCAGCCTAATCGATGAGGTGATTAGACACAGGCGCCTGACGGAGGAGGCCGGTAACCGTCTCCTTTAAGGGGAGAGCCATCCGCATCGGATTGACGTCACATCTAGCCAATCGAGCTACAAATCTCCTCCCGCCCGGCTCGGACTGGCCGCGGTTCCCGGCGGGAGGCGGGACTTCTGCTCAAACCGGTGGCGCCAAGGCCGGGGCCGCCCGCCATGGAGGCCGTGCTGGGGCAGGTGGAGCAGCTGCCCGCGCTCCTCGCCGTCTCCCGCTCCGGGCTGGTGCGGGACTGGGACTCCCTGACCCTGGACAGGGCTCTGGAGTGGGCCCGGTATTTCCAGCACCTCCACGACCGCTTCCGCACCAGGCCTCGGCTGCGGGAGGCCCTCGGGCGGCGGCTGCGCCGGGGTCAGCCCAGCCCTCTGCTCGGCTTCCCCCACCTGGG
>VZZY01000740.1:0-45479 GCA_013400335.1 Eurystomus gularis | reverse complement strand
GAGCTGGCTGAGGAGGCAGAGGGGCGGCTGCGCTGGCTGTCCGGTGTCCTGGAGCAGCTTCCCCAGCCCCGGGCCTTCCAGGTGGTGGCGGCGGCGCTGCTGCTGCTGCTGCGGCAGGGGAGTGGCGCTGAGCAGGCCCGAGGCACGGGTCGGGATGGGAACAGCCTTGACGGAAACCAGCCGAGTGCCAGAGGAGACGAGTGTGTTGCCGGGCCTCTGCTTTCCTGGCTTCTGGGGAACCCGGAGCGATTTTCTGCCTTTTGCTTCATCCTCCCAGGTTCTCTTCTTGCTTCCCTAGCTGGTCACTATTCCCAGTTAAGCAGACCTTATTTGGACCTCTTAACCGGCTGGGGAAGCTGCTTGCTCTATGACCCCTTGCAGGGACGGTGGGTTAAAAGTTGTCTTGACAAGACTGAATTGTCCTGGGAGGAGCTGAGGGAGCGCTTCAGCTGCCTCTGTCAGGGATCTGCGCTACTCAGGGGACAGACCCAGGCTGCTCTGAAACTCCTGAAGGCACGGGATGGAGACTTTAAAGTCTGTGGCCTAAGTGTGTGGACTGACTTACTGATGGAAGTAGAGGAATATCTAAGGAAGGAGGCAGAGCGCTAATGCATGAACGTAAAAGCAATATGAAAACTTCTGAAATCCAGCAAATCTGCTTAACTCTATTTGATATGAAAGAGGAGAAAACCGCACCTCACTTCGGGCTGAAAACCAAGCATTGTTATGGCTGCTGAGCACACTGTTTCTGACTACGTGTGAAGTTTTTCAGGAAGGCTTGGTGCTTTCTTGTAATTGTACTGTCAATTCTGGTCACCCCAGGAAATGTCTTCCTTTCAGTACTTGCTGCCCACCTAATAAAATGAAGAAAATGCTTTTTCTGTTTCAAATATGGAATAGTGGGTCTGTTTAGAAAATAACTACAGTTCAGATATGGTCATCGTAGTTGTGTCTTTAACAGGGGGCTGACCAGAAGCTCAAAGGGAACATGGAGTTTCAAATTCCGGGTTAATCCTCCCCACAAAATAACTCCCCCAGCACAGTAAGGCCATCAGTGGCAGGACAAAGCAGAAAGCCATTATTTGTGTTAGCATATTCCTGAGCTTAGCAAAATAAAGATAAGCAGGAGAGCCATCAAACATGTGACCTGCACAGGGACTTGCAACTTAATAACTACTCTAGCTATAGCATGCTTAATATAAAACTGCCATTGTCGTGTCCCTGTTTGGGTGACAAAAAGGACTGTGGTAGGTTAGCCTTGGCTGAGCACCAGGTGCCCACTAAGCTGCTCTATTACCCCCTGCCCCCGTTCTCTCCCTCCTCAGCAGGGCAAAGGGGGGAGGAAAATAAGATGGAAAAAAAACCCCTTGTGGGTAAAAACAAAGGTGGTTTAATAAAAACAAAACAAAGCAAAGCCAAACAAGTTGCTCTGGAGGGCAAAGGAATGCCCCCCCCTTCCTCCTCCTTTTCCCTAGCTTTACAGTTGAGTGGGTGTCATAGGGTATGGAATATCCCTTTGGTCAGTTTGGGTCAGCTGTCCTGGTTGTGTCCCCTCCCAAGATCTTGCCCACCCCATCCCACTAGGGGGGGACTGTTGGGCAGAGCCTTGGTGCTGTGCGAGCCCTGCTCAGCAGTAGCCACAACACGGCTGTGTTATCAGCGCCCTTCTAGCTCTCAGCATGAAACACTGCACCGTGAGGGCTGCTGTGGGGAAAATCAACTCCAGCTCGGTCAGACCCAATACAATGTGACTATTGCAAAAAGAGGTATTCATTATTTTTTTTTGTATGGGGTAGCTGTCAAAGAGTTCCTGTAGCCCCTATTCTTACAGATTCAAGATCAGTTGAGGCACCTCACTCTTTTCTTCTGTTGCTGAAGTCCCTTTGGGAAGGGTTAGAAAGTGCTTTGCTTCTGCTTATAATGTTCAAAAAAGCAAATAAGATATTAAAAAGTATAAACTGGATTCAAGCTAATTAGCGTAATAGTCTGTATTACAATCTAAAATGGTGTATACATCTGTGGCAGATGTTTCTCTACCACAAAAGTAGAGTGGGAAGGATCTTGTGATTTTGAAATGGAAACCGTGAGTACAAGGGAATGAATATTGTTTATCTAGGAAAAGAAATAATTCCTGTTCTAACTTGTATGGAAATAATTAAAGACATACATAAGTTCTTACTCTTTCCCCTCTTCTAAAACAAAAGAGATACTTATGATAGCACACTTTAAATAGTTAGACGGAGATGCTGCTGATCTATCAAAAGTATGACTGTTTTCTTTGGATTCCTCGCTACATCGTGTCAGTGAGGCAGTGAAGTTCTGGAGATCTGCAGATGAACATATGCTAAAAAGCTACAGCTGTGGCAGCTGTCGTGCTCCTTTCTTAACAGGAGTTGTCCCCCCTTCGGACCTTGTGGGGATGGTCAGTCGTAAGAGACAATGTCAGTGGACCTCAGGACCGCGTCAGTGTTTCTGTGGTATCGGAAGGCATATGAACACTGTAAGCATTTACAACTGCTTAAAAGTATAAAGCATGAAGTTTGAATTTAGGTTGTCTAGCCACAGTTCCCTGTGTTATGTAGTTTTGGCATTTGGTGTGGAAACTCTGCACTTGAGCTTGCTCTTAACGCTTTTCACAGGCGCAAGGTTTTTTTTGTCTGCTAGAATACTTTTTGCTGTCAGAGGTTCTTGATGAATGATATACCCAAAGATACTAGTCAAAGTCATTCCCTTCTCCCCAGCTTTATGTTAAGGGTGAATATCAAATGTTGCAGTAAAGTTACAAATGTGATAATAACAAAACAAAGCTTATCAGTGCTCCTGCTTCTGCATGGAAATCTAATGGGAAAAGTTGGGTAGAAGCTGCTGGTATTCCCTCTCTTAGTGGTGGATAATTGATCTCAACTATTTAAAAAACTATTTAGTGTTCCCAGGTACCTGAGTCTCTGTGACAAATTTGCTGAAAGTCTTGTTTTTGCTTGTTAGCGTAGATGTGTTTCCTAGTGTTCTCAGCCTGTTGACCATGAGTTAAGTCTCTCAGCAGCTTTTAACTATTTCTAGGATACACCGGATGCTTGTAGGGAGTGCTTGCCCTGCTTCAAGCCTTGCTTTTTGTAGAAACTTAAGCTTTCTTTTACAAAATTCAGTTTGTGAGGACAGATGACTTCTTTCCAAGTAATATATCATTACACCTTTTACTAGCTAAGGACGACTACATAACTTTCTGCTGGAGTAGCCAGGAAGTAATAGGCCCTTCAGTATGACTTTATTAAGAAAGTAAAGAAATAATCAGGGAGGGGCTGGCAAAAATGGGCCAGTGTAGACCAGATATACTTGGTTTCCAACTCTGTCCTCCTTATAGGAAACCTGAACAGTAAAAGGTAGCTTAGCCTTAGTAAGGCAGAAGTACCTGGTTATAGCAATTTTGCAAAAATGTTCCAATCTGTCCCAAATACATTATAAAAGGTGCCAGATCCATGATTACTGAATTCCAAAATCCATATGGCATTTATTGAAATAAATGCACCAGTCCATATCCCCTATTATTTCAGCATGCTCATAGAGTTTGCCAGGTAGCTGTGCAAATGACACTTAATTAAATTTTTTTGGAACTCCATTTTTAATAAAAGTGTAAACAGGAAAGAAAAAAGCATGTCTGTAACCTCCCCCCTCTAGGTATTTGCAGCTTGTATTTGTGTGCTGAGGTTTGCAGCCCAAATCTGCAGACTCTTGACCTAAACATTCTCAACTGTCATGGGAAGGAAGACATTAGAAATGACAGGCTACAGCCTCTTCCCTACCACCTTCTTCATTTTTTTACTAATAAAGAGAAACAGATTTCCCCTTCACCACAACTGAGTGGCTCTGCTACTGCTGGGGACAGCACTGGGTCTGTGAATGCTGTGATTAAAAAAAAAAAAAGAAAATCCAAATACTTTTGATTTGGTGTTGGCTGCTCTGCTAAAGCACTCAGCCTGTGTTCCCTAATGACCACTTGGATCAATGGTTTAACAGGCAAGAATATTAAGGTAGTGAATGAGAAATGTAGCTGTGTGTGCTGGGTAGGAAACTGTGCTTGTTTAAATGGGGATTGCTCTTGCAGAGGTGAGAGTGAAACAACATTATCCTATTTACCCTGGTATATCATAGACTTGAATAATTACAAGTATGGTCAGAAAAAGAGCTTTTATCAGTTAATAATTAATATAAATCCTTCTCACAAGCTGTTTGCTCTCAGTATTATATCTGTGTCATGAGGGATTAAATGCTATTTTCACCAAACACATCATTCTCTATTAATCAGTTATGTGCCCTTACTGAATTTCAAATTAAGACATGATAGACAACCTAGAAGCAATTATGTGTTTGTTCTCCCTTACCTACATTTTTTTTTTAAAGTCTGAGGAAACAAAAGACTTGACCAGAAATAAACATGTAGTTTTTATCAAAAGATGTTAAGCTGGTTAACATAGCTACTACTTCAATAGTGAAGTCGTTCACATACCAACACCACTTTAATTCATTGTGTAGCAGTACCTTAGAGTTACTGATATTCCTTTCCAACTGTAATTAGATCCTAATAGTTTTTCGTTCTGTTAGTTCTTTCACAGCTAGAGATCTTTGTTCCCAAACCTTTCGTTAGAGTGGTTGGCATTTTATTTACAGTTAGTGTTTTGAATCATCTCAGATACCACAGAGGGTGGCAGCAGAGTCTTTCTGCACAGATAGGCTTGGACTTCTGATCCAAGGGGAGAACCCAAGCTCATGGGCCATTTCTAGAGACAGAAGAGATGCAGGGAGTAAATACCCCTTGTTGTGCTACCCACTGAGAAGTTTCCAACTGGGAAATCCCATTGAGAGTCTATTTTGTCCTTGCAATTCTGATTTTACCAGCTCTTTAATTTAATGTAGGATCAGGTAATAATATAAACTGTATCCCCTAACTCTCTCTATCCACAGACCTGTTTTATTAATAATGTTAGGTATTTGGCTCTTAAATTCCTTTTCTATTACATGATAAATTCCTGTAGTATTATGTGATCAATTTACTGTAACCCTTAACTAGGACATTTTACCAGAAATGATAGCAATATGCACTGAACAGAGAATATAGCAATCAAATTCTGAATTTTTTCTTGAAAAGCACCTTCCTACTATTTCTCCCTCTGGGAAAAAAGTCCAGGATGAATGCTTAGACATAGGCTATTCCTAGCGCGTAGCTCACAACGAGGCTAATCCCAGCATCTGATAAAGCGTTATTTAAGTTGTTGGCAGTCATCATGAGTTTTTAAATCCCACTACAAAGATTCAGTCTGAATGTTTTCTTAAGGATTGTTTCCAGGAATGAAATTATATGAACTGCTTTTACCTGCACATTTGTATCCCTGTTCCTCTTACAGTGTGTTAGGCTTTATAACTATCTGAACAGGAAATCCTAATTGTGGTCTTGTGTTTTTGTACGTATTGCTTCTCTCAAAGTTAGCAATGGAAGAAATTTATTATGTGCTTTCTGTTGTGTATGGTAAAAATGACACCCATAAAAATAAGCCAGCAATACAAGACTAATTGTTACATGATCCGATTGTCAGTTAAATGCATAGAGAAACACTTAATTTTAATGCTCGGAAAAATTGTGCGGGTTTATTTGTTTTGCTCTCATAGGAGGAGATAACGAGTCCTCTTGAAATACCAGCAGGCTGAAATGTAAATGCAGCTTCTATTTCCAATACTCACAGACACTGAAGTCATTAATATTTTCTTATTAATGTAAATGAGCTAGGTAAGAACAATTGATTTCTTCTAAGAATTAACTAGACACGATCAATCCCTAAAAGAAGGGTGACAACAAGGTCATTCATCAGCTGCTTAGTGTTGCAATAGCCTGAGCTTGCCCTTTCAGCTAGGAAGAGATGCCATGCCCTGGGGAAAAGGCTTTTAAATCATTATGGTATTGAAAAAAAATTGTGTACTTGAAGTGCCGGGCCCGAGTTGTGGGCCCCAAGTTGGAGTTGACCTGTGAATGAGTCACAACCTAGCAGAATGTTTTGATTTTCCTATTAGGTTCATGTTCCAGAGGCAGAACGTGGCCCACCTGTGTCTTTGTGGCTCTGCCCTCACCCAGGTGGTCGTGGTTGGGGTGTGGGCAAGGCCAGGATTATATCAACCAGGAGCCGATCAGTTGGAGGAGTTTCCTGTTGGGTGTGGCTTCTGTTGGGGCTGATTGCACCTTGCTGAGCTCTCTTGGTGGTGTCCTTCCATGTGAAGGGCCCCTGAGGAGCCATCTCTGTCTGTTGTGTCCAGCAGGCGATGCTGGCACCACAGTGGGCAGTGGAAGAGCTGGGTCCACAAGAACCTATGGCAGGACTGTCTGAAAGAAGACTTGTGAGGGGCTGTTGCTGAGTTCCGCGTTGGCCTGTGTGATCAGGCAACTGATGGCAGCGTAAAATGATGATGGCTGAACCAGCACAACAGTGCTGTTGTCTCTCACAGCCTCATTGTTCTTAATGTTGAGGTAAAGTTGCTGAGTTTAGGAATTTTATAATTTGCCTTGTAAATGGTATCTCTTCAAGCTTAAACTCCTTTTACGTAGTAAAAATACAAGGTGTGAGGAAGTAAAATTTAACAATATCTTAAATGTGACAGCCAGCTGCTTGGCCTAGCCCAAATGTTTGTGAAAAACCTGGAGTTCTCTTCTTATGGAAACACCACCAGGGTTTGTGTCTTACCAAAGCAGTTGCGTTTGTATCCTAGAAGATGGTGCTTGTGGGGACGTGCTTAACGTTGTGCTGAGTTGGAAAACTTTACTGGGTTGGAGGAACACTTTCTGCCTGAAACTAAGGGTCTTAAGAGCTGTGCAGGGATCTTCAGGCATTAGAAGTGAGAAGCAAGAGAATGCCGTCACTTAATGCATGTCTAGGGTTTTTTTGACTCTTGAGTAAGAAGATGCTTTTTGCTGGATTCTACAAATGAAATTATCTGACACGTTTGTTTGTTTGCCTCAAGTTTGAGCACTGAATTTGTCTCCAGTTTGCCTAAGTCTTTTGCTTTTCTGTTTACAGGTTTGCTTTCCCCCAAATGCAACACGCACCTTCCCTTTTTATCCCTCATAACAGGTTTTTGTGCACAAAACCTGTTCAGATTGAAAGATAATGTATGTTAAAGGAATGCCAGGGTGACCATAGTGCAGAACATAGTTTCTATAATGTGAAACTAGAATTTCTTACTACTACTGAAGTTGTCAAGTAAATACATGCCCTATTTTAAAATGAATTTCATAACAAGTGGCTGCATGAGCCAAAAATCAACAAGGCAACAAATACCTCCACACCTTCAAGTGGTGTGCCAGTCACTTAAAAAGCACCGATAGGATCCAGCAGCAGGCAGTGAAAAGTTGAAACAGTTAAAAGATAGATTCAGTTTTCTGTAATGGTAAGATTATCAACTTAATGGAATGCTGTATCAACACTTTTTGTGATTTCCATTGCTTGCTTGCAATCCTTTGCAGACTTGGTGTCTTGCTAAAATATGGGGGGTTTTTTATTTCAAGCAAAGATTTCTTGGCTAAAAGTAGAACCAAGTGAGTGAAATCCTATGGTCTGTTAAAGGAAAAAGTAAGGATGAAAAATAAGCAAAGAAGTGACAATTTATTACATGAGTTGTTGGTATCAGTGTAGGTAGGTGCTTTGTATTTTCTTGATGTAAGGTTTGCCAAGATGTGTGGCTGTTTTCAAGGCCACATGTTCCTGGGTGAGGCATTTTAACACTTGCGAGACCACAACACTGGCAGACCTGCGAGATGAGCAGGAGAACAATCCTGCTGTTAGTACTGATAGCGTTGTGGTGGGCTTGGTTTGGTTTTTTCAGTAGAAGTTCTTGCTGTTTGAGGCAAAGAGCCTGGCTCTGTTGCCAGTAGTGGGCCTGTAAGCTCCAGAGGTGGCACGGTGGGCAGGTTTAAACTGGGCCTGTGTCATCATTCACCTTACAAATCATACTTACTATAAACACATAGATATAGTTCAAGGCCTAAGGAGACAGACAGCTAGAGAAATGGTTTATATTGCTAGAAGACTTCTGCCACTACTACTAGAGCCAACATATTGTTCTTTGTTTCCATCAACTGGGATGTTGACGTGTGTGGATGCACAGCACGGGCCAGGAGGAGATCCTGGCTTGTGAAGCGTGCAGTCACTCCGAGTTTTGCACTGAGTTCACACTGCTGCAGCAGTACCATCAAGTACAAGCATTTTGCCTCCTGTCACTGTTGTCCTGCTTTTGTTCGTTCTGATTTGACAAAAAACCTGTTTTTTCTACATCTCGCCAAAGTGGTGGTCAGGTGCTGTGCCGGTACATGCCCTTTCCCACTGTGAAATCCTGCATTTTGCTGTTTGTCAGGACTCTGAGCTTCTCTAAGTGGTGAGCGTAGTGTAGAGCACGTGGCTAATAACAACAAAAGCTGTGGTCAGAACGGTTTGAAGCAATCATTGTTTAGGGCTATTGGAGTCCATCTAGTAAATGTGAGAAAATACCTTTTATCTTGATCAGGCCTAATACCGCTTCCTTTTGAATGTAATTGGATTTTGGTCACTAACTAATTGAGCAAGATAGAGCATGAATTTAGGTGTGAATCGTAACAGACAATATGGCCACCAAAGCAGGAGGAAATGCTGTGCTTGTTTTTGAAAGACCGTACAAAGGTGTAGGGCAGGAGTTCCTATGTAAGGAATTTACTGTGTGAAAAAATAATTGTTTCTTTTAAGCAACTGAGGAATGATTACTAAGGTGTTAACTTAGGTAATATAAAACTCTCATCTTCACACCTTCCGTCTAAGTCAAGGTTTCTAAAACTCTCTCTTCATCCTCTGAGTTTCTACATATGACAATTTTTATACCTGTTGAAGCCGAGAAGGGGAAAAGTGGCATAAATCACTCTTGTCTGTGTCGTCAGTAATGTCAAAAACACGTGTCACTGCCAGTTCGAGACTGTTGTTGGAAACATGAAATAAATTGCAAAGGATGAACAGGAACAATTTACAGAAGGTGCATTATCCAAACACAGACATGCACACGCCACTAGTCCGTGGACATATGGTTGGATCTGGAATAACTGGAGTAACTTCAGGTGACAGTGAGCGTGCACTAGCCTCTAATTACAACAGGAAAACACTGCACCCTGTGCACTGCTCTGACAAATTGCTCCCAGTGGTATCTGAGCTGTTTCACTGTTGTCATTATAGCCTCTAGCAAAGTCAGGATATTTGAAAAGAGTATGGTGTCTGCAACCTATTAAAGATATTATATCCCTATTTATAGTGCAGTTCCACCAGTAGAAAATTCCAACAGAAGAACGTTTACTATAGAAATTTTGGAACATCGAGCTTTTAAAGGCAGTTGCGTTTAGTTTATGGGCCAGGTATTTAGAAGAAAAGCAATTAAAGCCACCTTGGTCATTAACCTTTCAGTTCCTCACAGAGCACTTTAAACACAAGAAAGTGATTGCGTTTTGATTTGTAATGCTTCAGTGAACTGGACCTCTTCCCTGCGTATGTGTGCATTGTATTAGAGCGCAGGCTCTAAACGCTTGCATGTGGTTTTGTTCTACCACGATCCAACGGATCTGATGATCTTCTAAACTCTTTGAGCTCACAGAATCCAGTCGCCTTTTAGCGTGGGTTGTGTTCAGTCCTTTTCACATTCGCTTTGCAAAGGTATAATGCCAGAAATACATGGCATAACTGCATTGCCATGGTTATTGCTAGCTTGCAGTGACTGAGAAGGCTCAACAAATTACAAGCAATGGCAAACCAAGACAATGATTTATAGAATGCACATTTTGAGTTTTGCATTATATATTGGATGACAGCATGGGTATTACCTCTCGCTGTTCGAGTATGATGAGCACAAGACAACAAATGATTACTCCCTTTATGAGATACTTGTGGTTGGGGGAAAAATCCTGTGTGCCATGCAGTTGGCCCAAGAAATAGGTTAGCTGAACCAGAAATCATGATTTTAAAACAATGTCTGGGTTAGCAAAAGAGGCAGCTTTAAAAGTATTCTGATTCTCAGTAGCTGATTAGAATTAGTGTGTGTTGGCGGGGATGATGCCTTTATGTTAATCTTTTCATTTTCTTCCAGCAGCAATTAAAAATAAAAGCCATAAGAGGTAAAAGAAAGTTTTGTTTTGTTTTTTGCTGTCTTCTAGTTACAGAAAAATAACCCCTATGTTGGATGAAGTTTTTCCTCTTTCAGCCTTTGTAAAGGCATATCCAAATAAACCTAAATTACAGAGCCTCTTAAAATGCAAATGTTTTTCATCATCTTGGCAGCTGTGACACGCGATCGGAACACGCCTGCTGAATCCGTGTCACTACAAAAGCTTCAGGCACAGTGGCGTTTTGCTTTATATGCTCAAGATCATGACTTCAGTGTTTGGTGAATATCCTGCATGTACTCGAGGTAAAAAGTTCAGCTACTGATTAACGTCTAGAAGGAACTTTTTTCAACAAGGTTAGAAGTTTGGTTTTCATTTTTCTTTGTATTTAGCTTCATATCTTGTACTGTGAATTGTCCCTGCAAAGCTTGGAGATTGGATTCTCTCTGTCTCCTCTTTTGAGCCTGTCGTATGCAGTAGTACAGCATAACTAAATTTGTTTGGTCCAACTAAAGCAACTGGTCTCGAGAAGAGAGTTCTTGAAATGTAATGGTAAAAAGAGGATTTTCATGTTCTCGTATGTATTGCCATGCTCTTTGGTATACTTTTTTTAAATGCATTTTTCACACAATCTCAGTCTATAGGCCTGCCTGTACTTCTGGACATACCAGCTCTTTGTGAGAAAAAAGCAGTGTAACAGTGTTTTCACTGCTGGATCGTGGGTTTGGATTGTGAATTTCTTGATTTAAATGTAAAATTCACTTGGAAGTTATCAGCCAGAAGTTATATCTTTTAACTGACCAAAGTTCTAGAGAAAGTAAATAATGGTATTGTCAGTCTGTGAAGGGAGAACTTGAAGTGCAGAGAAATCAAATTATGAAACTAAGATGTTTTGAACGTTTCACAGCAGTTCAAAGGCAACTTTTAAGAAAAAGCAAATAGCGATTTCATATTACCAACAAAATCATTCATCCCATGCACTCTTGTAGACTTCATCTAGGTGACTGTCTTATTCCTTTGGCACTCCTATGGTAAAAAGTAATTAAGTTCATAGAAAGCAGATGGAAAATGGTAGTTTTGCCACCACAATGAGATGCTGAAATCTGAATGAATGATGAAGCCTTTAGAATTAGTGGCACATTACTGTAGTGAACTGGGAGAGTGACCTACCCTGAAGGAACAGGGAAACCCGATAATGTTTGTGTCCCATCTGTCAGAAAGGTGTAGGAGACATGTCTTGTTACATAATGATCGTCTCATTCCTTGAAATATTGTGAGGATTAGAAAATACTTTGCATTATTTATGTGCACCATCTCTATTCCAGAGTCATACATTACCATTCCCACAGACAGATTACGCTGACATTCTGAACCATGTGCATGGTTTATGCAGGTAACATAATACTTTCAAATTATATGTGCTATGAGCCAGTAAAATTAGTATGGGGTACTTACGCAATAGCCTCATAACAGCTAAACTAACAAAGGTTTATAAAATACTTCTCTCCTAATTTTTCATGGGGTAGTCATTGGTTTTTGTTTTTTTTCCCTTAGCTTTACTAATGAAAGGCAGCATTAGAAACCAGCTCTAGCCAAAATGCTGGTGTTCTCAGGCATATGTGGAATTCCATTCTCCTATCTCTTGTTCTCAGAAGTGAGTTTCTAGGATTCAAGGACTGAATTTTAAGCTGATGTAATTTCAAATTGCTTCAGAGCTATGATAAGTTCTCAGTGTTCAGAATCTGGCTTCTCGTAAGAGAAGACAGATGATAATTTTGGGTATACTTACTGAGATGCCATTTTACTGTTCCATTAGTTTTTATTTCTGTATGGGCAGACTGTGCTGTTTTTGTGAATACCTTCACTGGTTCGCTTCTGAAACAATTACTGAACCATTTTATTCTGGTAGGGCTTTATTTCCTTGGTTTGGGAGAGGGTTGCTTGCTTTTATGAGAGTGTCTCACTGGTACAAAACCACTGGCACTGTTTGACTTCCTGGAGGTAGTTTGTCAAGACCAATAAATCCATCCAAGGGTCTCAGAAAGGACAAGAGGCTTGATTGTTTCTGTCATATCGGGACTGTCTGCTTCTGATCCTAGAGAGCCGGAGCCAAGCCGTGGCAGAGAGGAGGCCAGCCATGCACGGCTTGTTCATCTACCTGGGAATTGCCCTGGGTGCTGAGTTGTGCCAGCTCACTGGCAGCTTTGGTTCGTTTTCCGTGCAGCCGCTGTCCCTGTGAGGAGCTGCCTAGCTCCTCTCCTGGCCCAGAGGACAGTGCTTTCCCTCGGCTCTGTTTCCAGCCCGGTAACGCCATACTTTGGCAGGCCTACGAGCCCTACTGCCGCTGAAGGAGCGGGCCTGGGCTGGCCAGCCTGCCTGCTCGCGGGGGGAGGCCAAGCGCTTGTGTGGTCGCGGTGTTGCGTGGGTGAGAGGCCCCGCTAGCCTGGCACACCTTAGGTTTCCCTTGAATCATTGCCCGTTCTGCTCCAGCCCGTAGCTAGAGCAAGGGTGGCAGATACACGTGGGAACATATGGCTGGGGTAGGGAATACGTGCAGCAGTTTCTTCTGGCAGCTTTAGTTTTTTATGTGTTCCTTAAAAACGCCCTTTGGTGTGTATTTTCTTTATTCCTCACCAACAGTTTAGGAAATGGGTAGATGCTGTGATTAGGTGAAAAGCATTGGAAAGGAGCAGAGTTTATTCTTTCATGTTACCCCATCATAAAGATGCACAAGCGTAAAGAATTATTTGTGTAGTCATTTTGGATGTGATAGGCTGAAAGACAGCAACATTTAGTATGTTTTGCTAAATTTTAGTGTGTTCTAAAAAGTACATTATTACACTTGCTTCAGTGGAGTCCTTTTTAAAAAAAATCCTATTTCATAATTTGAAAACGAAGTTGTTTATTTTCCATTTAGAAGCAGTATTTCTTACAGTACAAGGTGACTTGAGAAGGCTGTGGATCTAATCAATAGGAGACTAGGTCTACTTCTATTTCACAGCTTCTGAGTAGCGGAACCACCTGGGATACAAGGCATTGATCTGTTCAATACTTTCAGGATTGACACTTCTTAAAATTCATGTCTCAGTTATATTTTTAATTTTTATTTCTGACCATGTTTGTATTGTAATAACTGAAATAGGTGGAACCTGATGAAAGGGAAATCTTTGTGCCTTCACTACTATTTTAAATTTGTAGCAGAATTTGATAGGTGTTTTTGCTGATAAACTTTCAGCAGATTAATTGAGCTTTCTCTCACACCTAAACAAACACGGCCACACATGGAGTTCTTAAGTAATTGTAATCTGAAACTCTTCCATGCCATAAAATCAGTAGGTGGTTGCTGTCAGCAGCAGTGTTTGTTTTATACTTTTCTGTAATAATTATCAGTCTGATTAAAATTTCTGAGAAATTCAATTCTACACAAAATGAACAAAAGGCAGGTTTGAGTTTTTTTCAATGATATTAAATATCTGGGACGTTAAAATGGTACTGATTTTTTTATAAGCCATATTATCTGATTATCCTAAATATTTGAGCATTAGTTGATGAACTTGTTCGATAATTTACTTTGTTAACATTGTACGTAACTGTACAGACATGTTTTGCCATCTTATCAGTATTCTTAACACAAAGAATTTTTCATGATAGAGATGTGAGGAGAATAAAGCTTCAGGAATTTAATGCTGTTTCACTGATGTATGTGAAAATCCCCATGGAAACTTAGCGGTCTTTTCATTGATTTTTGTGCCTTGATTTCTCAAGTGTTCCTTCATAAAAATGGCCTCGGGTTTTTCATTCTGTTTGAATGCTGCCTGCTTGTATGCTACCCTGGATGCTTTGTAAATCAGCAGCTAGGCTCATCGGGTCCTCTTGTGTTGTAGATCTTTATTTATAGGAAATATCTAATAATATCTATTCTGAAATTGTAATTTGTAAAATAACTGATGGTTCAAAAAAATACATTAAGCATGAGCCCTGCTGCTTCTGCTCTTACTGGTATAGAGCAGTATGGAAAGGATTTAATAGCTCAAAGCCTTCCCTCTCCACCTCTGTAACAGCAAGCAACTGCTTTCATTAGGTTTCCTCTATTTTGTTATTGTGTGTCAGGAAACAATAATATGTAGACCTAAATTACAAGTGAAATCCTGATGCCGTGGAGTCATAGTAATGTATCTTGATTTAGAAAGGGTCAAAAGTTCTTATCCATGTTCTTTTGACGTGAAGGAAGGTACAGAATCTGCAAAGTACTCCAGAATAGGACTGCCCAGGTGGTCATCTAAATAGCGGTTCTTTTGCAGATTTGGTTTTTCCAGGCTCTGTATTTTGAAGCAGTACCGTGCCCTTTCTGCCACATGAAATAAGGAAGGTCAGAATATATCAGTGAAACCAGATTATTTGGAGCTAAGTTAAACCTCTGCCTCAAATTTTATTCTAAAATATCTTGACTGAACTTGCAATGTTCTCTCTGAATGCAGAGGCACAAGTACAAAAGGCTTCCAGGAGGGAGTAAACCAAATATTTCTTTTGGTACAATCCAGGGAGGTTTTTATGAGCTGGAAAATAAGATTACTAATTCTGCAGTCCCCATGATGAAAGTAATTGGGAACAGTTCTGGTACTTATAATGAGTTGATGAGAACACTTGTTTGTAGAAGCAGAGCTTTTATCAGAATTAGCCTTTATTCCATTTCAGATGGATGCTGTTTGTACATGGCAGAAACTTTGTATGATGTGTCGTCTCTCTCAGGTCAGTTTATATCCTGCTACTGGGCAGAGAGTTAGTGAAGGGAACTGAGTCTGCTGGGGAATTGGGAATTGAGTCCAACTCAGCATCTATTTGGGATGAAAGCAATGGGGGCATTTATTGGAAGGGGGGAAAAAAGTGGGGTGAGTGGACCTGTAAGGCATCCTGGGAGTGAGCGAGAGGCTGATGCTGTTGTAAGCAGGGGAAAGGGGTGCTAGGGGCTGACTGCAAGTGGGCAAAGCCCACCTCTGTGCAGCAGCTGCTGCAGCTAACATGTTTAATTGACTATTTCAATTTTTTTTCTTTTTTTCTACTTTAATTCTAGGATGTCTTTTTTCTGTCATTCTCATTATACTTTCTTTCTAACCCATGTGGTTATTCTACTGATTTACACATTCCCTTTCCTCCCATGAATAAAAACGTGCAAAGATTGGATGTAGATTTTTATTTTTAACAGAAGCTGGTGGCTGGCTTGAAGGAAATGAGGAGGATGACATTTTAAAGAAAGCCAATTTCTCCCTACAGTTTGCTGTAAGACTGAAATTAATCTTGTGCAAAAGGCAACGTAAGGACTACTCACACCTTATTCTCAGTTAAAACATTTAAGTTAGAGTTAAAATAAGATCTTGTGGCAGCTTAGTATTGAACTGGCCTTTTAAGAATGGCTTAATTATTTGACAAATGCAGAGGGTTTTTTGTATGTGTTCTTAACATTTCACACTTAGTTACTTAGGTCATTTCATATGGTTTAATTTATCCTGATATAATGTTGTAGCTGAGGTTTCTTCTATTTTATGTTGACTTTGTTATTCCTTCAATGTCTATAGTCAATGCTATCTCCATTTTCTTTCTTTGCCTTCTTGCTCCTTCCCAGAGTGGATTTCTAAGTGGAGAGTAAATCAACATATAAATCCATCTTCAAATGCTTTTACTTTCTTGCTGCTCTGCTCTTTATGTAGAAAGCAGTAATAGGCACAGTATTTGGTGAGAAGATATGCAAACATACTTAGTATGCACAAAATGTGTAGTATTAAATAAAGCATCTTCATTACTTTTCATAAAACTTTTATATGCAAAGTCTGTACGTTATGATTTAGCCAAAAGTTTTTCACAGCTACAGACAAAAAAAAGAAAATATCGTCCAATTAATCATAATAAATATATTCCAAGACAAACTTGGAATAAAATTATTGACTTATCCTGGTCATAACATGAAAGCAGGATTTCTGCTCTAACCTTTAAAAGCAGCATATTTACATAGCATAAATAACGAACGACAGAGTTGTTTTAGTGGAGGTAAATGCCATGGTAGAACAGTTGCATCCTCATTAGTGATGGTGTAACCTGGTAGGTACAATAAGCAAAATTTTTTATTGGTCCCATAAAGCTAGGAGGACGATGTCAGCAAAATATTTGCTTTAGTTTTTCCTTTTTATCCCTCCTTAAATTTTTAATCTTTTCATTGCTGTCGCTTGTATTGCAGCAGTGCTTTTGGTATTCAGCTGGTCTCAAGGTCTTGGTTGTATTGTGGAGTGAGAGACAGTGGAAGAGATGAAAGGAGCACCCTCTCTGTCAGAGCACTTACACAGCTCTGGGTATTGGTCATGATCTTTTACAGGCTTGGTCTTTGTGTGCTCCTAAGTGCAAAAAAAGCCCATGTTAGGACAGGCTGAGCTTTAGCCAGCTATTGGTAAAGCTTTCCAGCTTGGTCGAGGTACCAGCCTAATTGTAGAAATACCTTGGGTCATCTGGCCTGACCTGCAGAGTGAAGTAACACTGCAGCTGAAGATAATGTCAAAGGGTATTGCAGTAGTAGAGCTGCAGCAGATCCTCAAGTCCGAACTGCTGGGCCACTAGTCAGCTCCCTTGGCAGCCGTGTACGGTGCATCCACAAGCAGGAAAATAATTGAGGGTTTGTGCTGTAGTTATTTCGGGCCACTAAACCAACATACCTACAGCTAAGGAATCTTAAAGCAAAAATTTACTAGGTGGTTCATGATATGGTTATTACCAACCACCATAGAAATCTTTAGGGCATTTAATTATTATTTTAGTATTCATTATTTCAGTGACAAATGAAAATTGAGCTCTGTTAAATGTTGTTTGTTTTATTTCCTTGGGGTCTTTACCAAGAACAGTAATTTGTCATCTTTTTTTCTTTTCCTTTCTGTAAGCCCCATGATGAATTCAAACATTCAAGTTCATTAATTAAAATGTTTCCTTCTCTGCTTATTTTAACGTGACACACAGAGTTGATTACCTTTTGCCTGAGTACTTTCTGGAAGATTGATAGTTCGGCTTTGCTAAATTATAACTTCTATAAGGATGTTCTCTGAAATGATTTTGGTGGCAAGGTCCTGTTCCTAAGGTGTCATACTGCTTGAACCGTAAGCAGATAAAGAGTTTGCTAGATTACCACTCTCTGGAATGCAACGAGAGGGAGGCAGATAAAAAATTGGTTTCCAAGCATTGCTGTCATGAGTAACAGATGAATGAGGATAAAGCTGGGTAATAGTGGGGTGCTCTGCTGAAGAGATGTAGTAGCAGTGGGGAGCACGGCTCTTGCTGTTTTAAAGCCTACAGCTTTGCTGGGGTGCCTGTGGGAATACTCGTTGCAAATCTGCCCCGCTGTGGATACGTGAAAATGTTGTTTGTCTTTAAAATCTATATTTGAAAAATTTGCATGTTTCTTTTTAAAATGGTAATGTGAACATTCATATGGTTCTTTGAGCTCATGAAGATGCATCCCCTAATTTAGAGAGTTTAGTATCTCTAAGAAGAAGCTCCTTCCCCTGGCTGTGGAAAGCAAAGAGGTATTCGGCTATGGCTGAGAGGCAGAAGGGCCAAGGCTTTTGGAATGCTGTACGTAACCTGAGAATCCCCCGAGCAGAGTGGAGGGACCTTGCAGTCAGTGCCTCGTATTCCCACTTGCCTACAGGGATATAGTTATGAAATTTTAAATGCACTTTTTATTAAACTCATAATATTTTCCTTATTAATTCTATAACATTTCAGAGAATATTTTTGCGCATATTTACATAGAGATAGAGAAGTATATATAATTTTTATATTAAATTTTTATTAACCATTCAGTACTTGAAAAATATTCTTCAAATCTAAAACCCAAAGAATATTTGACTCTTAGAAGTGCACATGTAATGAAATCACACTTTGAAATAAAGTTGACAAAAATTTAGGAGCCAACAGTTTCTTAATACACAAGTTGGAACTCATTAAGCCTTCTGCAGTTGCTGGGTGCCTGTCACAGGTAACTTGCTTGTGTGCTGCTTAGTTTTGATGCTGGTGGTGGGTGCCAGAGCTGCCAATCTTTCTGCAGGCGACTAAGGTTTGCTGTGGAGGGGGGGGTAAGCAGCAGCTTCTGCTGGGCAGAGATTGAGTGTCCTCACCGCTGTGGCCAGGGAAGCCGTTCTGCATTCAGGGAAGCATAGCTTTGCCCTGTTTTTGAGGAAGCCAGCATGTCTGTTGGTGATCTTCAGAAATGGCCTCTGCAGTTTTTCATAATTTTATGGTATTGTTCTTTGAGCCAATTCCTGTGCAAAGTGAGAACCAGTTCAGAGTGGCTAATTCTTCTTATTCAGGCTAGAGGAATCCTCTGCATTTTTGAGCCATCTGTGTTTGCTTTCCGTGTTTGCTTTCCATGTTTGAAGAGATCTCCAAATGCACATTTTGTTGGGGTTTTTCTGGAACTCCTTACAGGTTTAAGTGCTGGATCATTATGGATTTTGTTCTTGTGGCTTGTGCCCACTGAGTTGTGGGACTTGGGGGTAGTATTCACAGGTATTTATTTCAAGTCCACAATGCTTAAATAAAGTCTCTCTCCTCAATTCTTATCACAGCTTCCTCCTGATATTGGCAGATTGCGGTGTCTCTTTTTTTTCTTTCTACGTTACTTCCTTTGAGTCCGGGTGCCATACCATAATAAGCCTTTTGGGTACTCCTGGAGTGTTTTCTCTGTTCAGTTTATGGGCAGCTGTGATGAGAAGGCTCTGGCAGTTTGCAGCTGTTTTGAATAGGATTGAGATCAGAATTTTGGAGGGCTTCAGAAGGGTCTGTCCTGCTGGGACACAAAGCAGTGTGAGATGACTGGAGAACTTCCAGGCTAATATGGGAGTAGAGATGTGTCCGTAAGAATGTTATAAACAAAGACCTAATGAGCATTGAACTTTATATGCTTTCAATATTGATAATAGAATGCACATTGTCACAAAGAGCTGTGCCGTGCAGATGTAGCTTGCTTCAGCGCAGATGAATTAAGCTTAGCAGGAATTTGTCTGCTCCACAAACCCAGCATAGACAAGTCATATATTACAGCTGTTAGAAGATGTCTTCACCTGCTGAAGAACAACCCCTGCTGCAACAGACACAGCTAGGCCACAGGTACATCAGCTAATGATCTGGCTCAGGGAAGGTTTAAGGTAGTATCTTTTCTGTTGAATGGTAAAAAAAAGAGTATTTTTAACTTTGCCTGAATTGGTTTTAATGAGTGATGAACTAATTCTGTAGCAGTGCCTGCTCACTGAATTAAGAATGCATTGTGCAAGGAACTTCAGTTGGCCAGATACTGCAGCTCAAAAGAAATCATGGGCCTTTTTTACGTGCCTTTTGTTTAAGTAATACTGGTCAAAAGAACAAACGTTACTTTATGTAAAAGATAATGAAATATATTTACGTTAAGGTCTTCAGCTAACACCATTGACTGGGACGGATGCAAAGAGCCTTTTTTGTAGAGTATTTGTTACAATATGAACACTCCTACTGAGAACAAAGATGAGATCGTCTTTGCTGCAAAGGCTATTCACTCTTGGCTGTAGTAATTGTACTTTCAAACATCGTGCCACTTGTTCAGTCAACATCTAAAGGCTCATCAATAAACAGATGTTGGGATATGGGCACTTAGCAAGTTACTGTGACTCTAGAGCATGGCAAGTATCCTGTGGCAACTGCCTATTTGCTGGCCTTGTCCTCTTTAAATTTTCATTTAATGCTAGTTGGCTGAGGTACATATTTATAGGACATTTTCAAATATAGCCCAGCCTATTGG
This sequence comes from Eurystomus gularis, assembly GCA_013400335.1. Taxonomy (NCBI): domain Eukaryota; kingdom Metazoa; phylum Chordata; class Aves; order Coraciiformes; family Coraciidae; genus Eurystomus; species Eurystomus gularis. Next base: position 25,521 of record VZZY01000740.1, on the reverse strand, counting down.
GTTTTACGTTGTTTAGGCATTGCTCTGAGGTCCATCTCTTATCTTCCCTTCCAAAACATCTTCTCGGTGAGAGAAACTCTGTTACTAGGACCACGCGGATCAGGTGTGGAGCCAACATGGGAGTCCTATAGTTGGCAACCATTGAGATTTTTAGTGAACATAGAAAAGGGAGAACTGTGTCCTGTGAAGAGTGATTTAATAAATGAAAGAAAGTTTAATACATAATGGAAAAAAAAATAAAGAATAACCCCTAGATATTCTGTGAGAAGAGTGATGATGGAGAAGCCACCTATGCTCCTTGAACAAAAATAGCATGAACGAAGGGCGAAGGAGATAGGCCACGAGTATCTGTCTATTTATCCGACCAGAGATTCTACTCCACAGCAGCTTCCAGCAGAAAACCAACATGTATGCAGAGATGACAATTTGTCAGACCAGCCAGACACATTATTTTAGCCTTTTTGGTAAAGTCATTTTTATGTATAAATAGTCAATAACTGTGGGCACAATAAAAGAGAATGCTGTGCACTTGTCCCTTTATCGTGCGGAGGAACTTTTCAACAGCAGGAAATACATTTTTAGGACTGGAATATGTTACTGTCTGTATTTGTATCTTATAAATATAAATTTCTGAATTCTGTCACTAGGTTATGATGAGTCCAATTGTATGGCAGTGGATACTCAGAGATTTTATTTTGAGGTTCTGGCCTTTACATACTCCACGGTAAACCCTTCCCCGTTTCACAAAAATTGCCAAATTGAAATTCTGCGTAGTAGTTATTCTGTAGTAGTTTGGCATTTGGAAGTGGAAACTGAAAGGGCTTCCTGAGCTGAATCACCATGTGGGGGTTACTGGAGCACATCGTGTTGTAGCACAGTCCTTGTCAAGCCCGATCATCTTGCATTTTTACCTGCTGTGAATTTCTCCCTTTCCAGGAAATCATTATGGATCTTTCTAGCTCAGGCTTTTGGGCCATTTGTTAAAGAATGGAACAACCCTCAGTGGAGTCCAGCTTTTAATGCCCTTTTTTAATAACTTGTAATGTGGAATTGCTTGCTGAGGTATCAGAGTATGTATCAGTCTGTAATAAATGTGGCCCATTCACAATTCAGTTCCTAGCTATGCTCTTACATTAGAAACCAGCGTGGCAGTGCCTGTCAGGAATTTCTTTGTGTAGACTAACTAACATCTTGTTTATTTTACTACTCCTCTAAAGTCTGAGGACCAAGTTCAGGCCCAATATGAGGCAATGAAGTTATAAAAAAGAGGGAAAATTTCAGCCTACTTTTTGAGGTTTCTAGTCAAGTAAAATAATAAACAAGTATTAATTTAAAGAACAAAATTGTCTGAAAGGTTTTTAAGCTTGTAGGTATTGCTGTACAGCATTTTTCAAGTTTGAGTCATTTTGAGAGATGAATAATCACTGATGTCTTCCAGAAATCCAACTTTGCACTCACTTCTTTTGCCGCTAGGCAAGGACACAGCCACCAAGGGATGTTTGTCTGGCATCTCTCTGCACAGGCTGCAGCTTTACAAATAACTGTTCAAAACTCCTGGTATCTCAGCTGCATTATAAATACTTTAGGATTCCCAGCTGTACTGTGCTTGTACAAACATCTTAAAATTATGAGCTCACTGGCATGCAGCTGGGTGAATGTGCAGTTACCAATGGTATATACCCAAGGAAAATACATGAATAACATCAGAGCTTTTTATTTGTTGAAGTAATCTCTCGTTAGGGAAGCAGGGCTAATAGATGTATTGTTTTTTTTTTCCAACATTGCTACCATCTTTCTCCTTTCATAGCTGGTGATCTGAGATCTCTGAAACTGTCTTGTGTCATCCACTACTCTGCTTTGTATGGAGTAAATACATAAAATGCATACTCTTGCTGCTGCTTTATAGCAAGAGTTGGTGAAGGAACAGGAAAATGCTGGCTAGAGGCTAGCACGGAGTGCTTAACATTTTTTTTGATCACGGAAATGTTGGGGATAGCTGCCTGTTAAGGAGTACGCTGTAATAAAGGTTTTTTCGGTTCTTACTGGATGGCCTAGTGGACTTTAGAGGGCTGACACTGTAACTGGGGAATACAGAATCTGGTTTCTAGAGGGTGTGTGCACGCTAATATCGTGACTTATTGCGCAATACTTACACACTTGGAAGAGCAAAACTACATTAAGGATGGATACCTTGCAAGTGGCTGTGAGTTCTCCTTGTATAGCTGAAATAAATTGCCATTGCATAGTATCACTCCCTCGGAGTTGCCTGCTGGCATGTTTCTACATCAGAATATATTTAGCATCTTCATCTTTTGCAGATTTAAGGCCCCTTATAATTTAGTGCTTAGTTTGAATATCAAATTACAACTTCTTTAGGGCATCTATATCATAAAATATGGTGTGTTACTTTTGAACTGCATTGTCTACATGACTTGCTTTTTGTTAATTTTAATGATCAACTCCTTGGGGCAGAAGAGTTGTTCTAAAGTTTCACAGTATTGAGCGCAGTGATAGAGATTAAGTATGTGGAACTGTGATGAACTGCATCCTCTCTGGCATGAAGTCAAGAGCATTCAGTTTCTGGTTTAGCAGTTCATGAACCGGCTTTGGTTTTGACTGATGATGTATTCCCTCTTTTCAGACATCTGGGAGACTCAAGATATCTGCTCACAACGTACGCTTCCCCGCCTCCCTCAAATGGCATTCTTTCACATCATGTTGATCTCTGGGTTTAACACTACTTCATAACTCTTGATATTGATAATATGCTGATCCCCAGAATTACAGAAATGAATTGTAGGCAATAGAGATATGAAAAACCTTCTTCTAACAGCCAGTCAGTCTTGTGACGCAGGCAGGATTTTATGTAGTTTGTACTGTGTTGGTCTTGTTTTCCTATGGAAACCTAAGGATAGACTAACATCACTTCTGACTAATAGACACCCAGTCCTTCTGCAGTCATTTTCTTCTGGCTTCATCACCAGGCATGTCACCCTTCTTATTCATATGGCACTTATTGACTAAGGACAGTGCAAATAGGCAGCTCTCATTTGATTTTATATTCATTTCAGAAACAAAAGTCAGAAAAAACAAGTTTAAAAATGCATAGCTTTTATTTTTAGGTTTTTGGTTAACATTTACTGTTTATTTAAAAAAATTAGCTTGAGTTGATTTATATACTTATAAGTAAATGTGACAATTTATTGATGCGTTCATTAATAGATATAATGATTTATCAGTAAGTTTAATCATTTGTTTGTAAGATGATCTCTTTATTAGATTGAAGTAAACAAGAAAGAATAATGGTTTATGCTTGCAACATAACAATCCTTGGAACTAATATGATCATGTTAGGCCTGCCATAGGTCTTGTACACGTGACAAGGATTTATGCAGTAAATAATCAAAATTTTTACTACTCTTGGCACAGGTACTTGGAAAATACATTCAGTATTCTGATTTTTCTTCTCACTTTCCATGGTGTTTTCTGTATAAACATTCTGCCAAATGCAGAGAAAATTCCACTCACCACTTGTTTGATTCTCCCCCTGTGCTAGAATCTGTTCCACACCTGTAAATTTTTTGTTCATGCTGTGCCCTTGTGGTTTCAGGACAATTTATTAACTGTGATTGTTCAGGGATCTTTCAGACAAACAGCTCTTTCTTGGTGTGGGACCTTGGTCCTTCCTAGCTGTGGAAGGATTCGTGGCAAAAAAAACTTTGCATGGCTCAGCAACCAGCTGAGCAAAAGTTGATATAAGCCATGTGGGGTAGCCACTAGCCCGTTTCTGAGGGTGTTGAAATGATCTTCTGGTAACTGAGTCTTCAATACAGATGAAGAGTTCTTGGTTTTTTCTGCTGTTGCAGGATTTCTGTGAGATCACACACCAGTTAATGTTTGTTGGTTAGTTAGCTTGTGAACCTACGAAATGTTGCTAATACACTCCTAGGTCCCTAGAGAGCCGCGAATCCAAATTAATTTTATGCAAACTGCTTTGGAACCCCTAAATGTTACAAAAATACTAATAATTAATGAAACAATCCTTTTGGCTGAAGTATTGGGGAAAACAGTATTTTTGGGGTATATCTTGTCAGGTTCAGTGTACATTCATTAGTAATGTATGAAAGTGCGCTAAAAACATTCTAGTATTTGTATTTATAGCTTTTGAATTTGTCAGTTAAAATCTGTTTAGCATAAAAATTCTTACCTTCAGTATTACTATTCTGATTTATCTTTTGTTGGTTAAATTAAAGCCACAACTAATGTTTTCACAATACAAACATGCACAGGTGACAAAATTTAAGAATTCCACTTTTTCAGGGGAAAGAAAAAGCAAATTTAAGAATGGAACAGTAGGTCAGAAACAGCTCAGTCTGGGAGAGGGCTGGGCATGTCTGAGCCAATTTTCAGTAAAGAGAGACTGAGGATTGGTTCAAGATTCTTAACTTTTAAACTTTTTAAATACAATATATAATCAAACAAGAATAAATAGGATGTTCAGACTTGGTTTGAATCTAGCTCTGTTTTATCACTCTGAGATTCATAACCAGCTACATTGGTAAATAGGCTATTTTGAGGCAATATAAGATATCTAATACAATTACCAGATAGATTGCTGAATACTTTGTCATATACATTATACTTTAAGTGAACAGACTAGATGAACTTTTAATGCAGATTTATATTCCAGGAGGTAGAAAACAGAGCTTGTATCATTGCAGCTCTTTTCCATTGGGAATGATCTGAGGCAGCTACACACTCGTATTACCTCTGTTTTTGAAAGAAAACAAATAATGCAGAAATCCAGGAGGTAGAAAAGGTTTATCATCATTCAGCAAGACAAAGATATTTCTCTGGAATTCATGTTCTAGAAGACGCTTTGATAAGGTTACGTTCTTCAGTGGCAATTCTTGGAGCTTCCAAAACAATAGGATAGGTGATACACCTTCTTAAAAGACTTTGTTTGTCAGCCTTTTCCATTCTTGTAGCGTTATCTGTAAAATACAGTGCCAATGATCTCTGTATTTAAATGAAAAAAACCCTACAGGAGTGTGAAAAATTTGACAATCCTTTACATTTTGAAGAGGAAAGGGGAAAACAAATAAAATTGTCATACTTACTGCAAAGGCTTCTTTTGTAACTTCAGATTCAATAAGTCAGAGTGGAGACCTTTAAAGAACAGGAGAAAAATAAGTTGGCTATAATATTACACACAGAAAACCAGATAATAAATAGACAATAGATAAAAAATAGACAATACCTTTAGTATTTGAAAATTGTTCTCTGAATGCCTGAGATGTAGAAAAATAGGTAAAATATTAGATCAGTCTCTTTTGTTGCTGTAATTTTAACGTCATTAGAGGCAGGACTGTGTCCCTGTTATTCTCTACTGTATTAGAAGGAGGGATGAATGGGTCATACAGAAATGGGAGTCCCCAGGAGCCAAAAATTCTTCGTTATAGTTCCTGTACGCGAGTATTCAAATGTTCGCAGGGTCTGTGTCATGATTCCTCTTACTTGCCAAGTCATTTCGTCAGCTTGTGGGGTGGATGCAAGCCTGGCCCATCTTTCATCCCATTCGTTCTTGTTCTTTCTCTAAAAGCTACTGTTCCTGAGCTCACTGACAACAGTTCATGTTCCGCTTTGTTTTTGCCTATTCTACTAGGTACATGATTTTTTTTTTTTTTCTTATGGCTTCCAGGTACGTGATTTCTTAAATTTTCCTGATGTGATGGGGAATATGCTGCAACTGCCTTTTAAAGGGTTTTAGAGACTGGTAACACTGGAGAGCATTAAGCTGTTTATAGTTCTAAAGCAGGTAGCTTTACTGCTCTGCTGTAATGCTGGTAGATGATCAAAATGGAAAGACACAGAAGAGCAGAGCCTCAGAACCACTTGGCACTTTGTCTGGAACCTATGAGGGATGTGGAAGGGCTGATGTTCTCACCCGTGGGAGCCATTGACATAATAAGTCCATTAAAGAAGCTACCATGCCCGCCAGAATGCCTGCTGTTATGCAAGTTCCCTGTAATAAAACCTCCCATTGTATGGAAGGACTAGCTGAACTGCTGTCTCCAAAAAGAAGGTTGTATAAAGCTGGCTTTCTGGAACACCATCCTAGCTTAAAATGAGTATTTGTTGGAGCAGGGCATGTGCTGGGGTAGGGAGGACAGCTGGTCTGCTGTGAGGCATCTGTGACAGCCAGTTTTCAGCACGGTAGAATACCAGGAGCAGTGGTGGGGGTACTGTCCGATGAAATTTTGGACCTACTGCCATGACTTGTTCTGATGTTCCATAGCTTGAGTAAGAATATTTCTTCTTCTGTGTCCTATGAAGTCTACCTTACCCAAAATAAAGTTAAGGAGAATACATTTTTGTCACTGGTTACCCGTTTTACTATGTTTAGTGAGCAACCTGACCTAGTAAGATGTCCCTGCCCATGGCAGAGTGCTTGGACTAGATGACATTTAAAGTTCCCTTCCAACCCAAATCATTCTGTGATTCTATTAAGATACAGCAATATCTCAATCAGTGGCAATGTAGCCATTAATACCCAAGTTGATACCATGAATAATGAGAAATTGAAATACATCATAAACACATATATTCTTGGATAAAACAAGTGCTGCGTATTATTATACCTTGTCTTATAAGATTTTTAAGACAGAAGATAGTGTCTTTAAAGAGCTCTCCTGGAGATGACCCTGTGCAATGCACTATGTATATCTAATTTAATGAACCAAAAGGTAAATTAATAGTAATAGAATAAAGCAGAATAATTTGTAACTGGTATCTTCTGCTACAGTTTCTCCTAGAGCAAGTGAAAAAAATGACCAATAACATACACTGAAGTGGAAAACCAATTTTATTACAATGTACTGTTTGTACTTATTCTCATAGTAATGGGGCTGCATCAGGCTCTGCTGTCTCCATGTCTAGTGGTATTTTAAATCCCATACTGAAAAGTAAAATGTTGCACGTTCTCATCCAGTGTAGCAGAACCGAGATGGCTTATTGTGTATGGCTGAAACAACCCAGAAAGAAATGGATTTTTGACTTTTCTGCAGGGTTTTCCTTTCTTTGTGGGTGGGTGGAGGGGGTGTTTGGGTTTCCCCTTAACTTACACAGTAAGGGTTAAAAGAAACACTCGCTGAGATCCGTATGCTCTGAATGAAAGTAGCCTCAATACTCTTGTGTCCTTATGAAAAGGAACCAGGAGCTTATTGCTATTGTAGCTGGGACACTGTGGGCTGCTGAAATAAAATGAAACAGCTGAGACAAGAGGAAACCCTTATTGCAGGGGGGAAATGTCCAATGTCTATATAAATGCTCTTTCTTACTAGAACCTTTGAAAAACAAATACAATTTATTGGCAAAATATGTGCCCATAACTGGAGCTCACAGGAGCAAAGAGGTTGCTAAAATACTAATTTAGTTCTGAGTGACGCTAGACCCTACACTGGGAAAAAACCCCAATCTTAACAGGTTTTGAGAATTCCCTTGTCCACATTTGTAGTGTATTATTATCTAATAATAGATAAACTGCATGAAATGCACAGCATAAACAAAATCCTGTCCCAATTTATATTTATTACAATGCTCAAAAGTTGCATTTTTGGTATTTACAAGTTATAATCTGCACCCCAAATCATAAGTTTGTCTTAAACATGAACATATTTAAAACATACATTTTCTTTTTTTAACTTTGTTGCTATGCTAGAGCCTTAAGGCTTCTGTTCTTTAGGTTTATTTTATTTCTCTTCACCCGGACGGTTGAGAACCTTTTAAAAAGAAAAAAAATGCACTTAATATGACTATATGAGCTTGGATTAATTTTTTATAAGCAACAAATCACAAATTAATTCAAGGTTTGGGATTAAAATCACAAGCTTTGGCAACACTGATTTCCAGCCAAATCAGTGGGGCTTAAATTAGTCCAGAATTCAGCACCACTTCTTTCAATTACACTAGAAAAAGCTAACATGCTAATCCAAATTTAATTTTGACTTTTGGTATTTAATTTTGACAGTGGTATTCTTAGCTTTTTGTCCCCCAAATACAGCTGATTCTCTTCTATATTTCACTACATACCTTTAGGAGTCAGGGTTTTTTATAAGTTTGAACTCTTTCAGCTCTACCAAGCAGAACAGTGCGATACCTGGACAAAACATTGTCTCTGAATTGTTCCCTGGATCTACTAGACTGATCCTGCAAGAGCAGAGAGTCACAAAAATGGGAATTCTCATGTTCTGGAGCAAGTTGTAGCCTGGGCTGAATACTGGCATGAATCATTGTGGTCTTGGTGCTGTTCTCATCCAGCCTTCCTCCTCCCAGCCTGGAATGGGCCATCTGCCAGCTGGGAAATCGCTGCCGCAGAGCAGCTCTGCTGCAGTGTCCCTCCAGCTCCTGGCAGCCTGCTCCAGGTGAGTGTTAAGTCGGTGCCAGTTCGGCCAGCTGGAGACTTCTCGGTGCCAGGTGAATCCTGGGATGGAAAGATCGAGCTGCTTTTTGGCCTCTTCCTGCTGTCAAAGGAGCAAAAACCAAGCCAGAGTGAAGGCCAGAGCCTGGCCTGCGGTTTAATTAATTTACTCGTCTGTCATGTAAGTATTTCTCAAAGGTGTTGTGAAGCCTTCACGTCTGGAGTGCTTTCATGTGGAGGGCCTTTGTGTTTGGAATTATTTTAAGGTCCTCTGATGAAAATTGCTGTATTGGCAAAACCACTGCAAGTCCAAGTAGTCGTTCATAGAAGCCACTTGGTACACGGCATTTGATTATTTCTAGGTACCTTTGCTTTTCCACTGAACTCCATTGCCTTGACAAATGCTGTTCCCTGAAACAGGAAAGAGATTTTCAGTTTTTAAAGCAGACAATTGCTATTCATAGAAACAACTTTTCAGCCAATAAATACTATAGAAACCTGGATTGAAAGGTCACTACTGCGATAGCCAGTGAGGGTCTGGTTTTTTTAATGGAAAGTAAGTATTATGTGGCTTTGCTGCATAATGTGTTTTGCTGGGAGGTGAAGCTGTGCAGCAGTGAGCTTTCTCTAGAGGCCTATTCTCTTGGCTTTATGTCGAGGACAGGCTTCAGCATTAAATGGCTTTAAGCTTGTCAAAAGAAAGGTTATTAAAAATGTTCCTGCCTTTCAGTCTCCGTGCTCAATAGGCACAGAAATGCAATACTACAGGGATTTTTTTCTATTTAGTCATGTCATTTGGCATTTTGCCTATAGCTAAAAATGAGATACCATCTGTTTTAGGCTCACTAACGATTCTGCATTGTGACTTGAGCTGGTTCACTAGTTTATTGTTACCGCTTAAGAAATAAACTTGCCTTCTGCTAATTGCCCTTCTCCTACTATGTTTTGGTGGGGCTTTAAATTTCAATGATTCCTTGAGGTGGGCATCTGAAATCACAGTTGTACAACTTCTGTGCTGAGGCTCTAGGTAGTGGCGTGTTTGTGCTGTTCTGGCACAATTCTTTTATCACAATTTATTCTTATAACACAGCGGGACCACGTCTGCCTTCACTGATTCTCTTTTCTGGTGTGTGGTGGCAGGCAGGAAGGTAAAGTGCAACTGCTGCTGTTCCAAGAACAGAGACAGGGTGAAATCACAGGGCAGGGAATAGCTGTGGGCTCCCTGGAGCTGCTGTGAGGGCTGCTGCTCTCTGTTAGGGCATACCTACTTCCATTACAGATGAAGGGAGGCTCCCTCAGGCTTGTGCGTAATGCCAGCTTGGAGGAGGACTCCACTAACAACCGTCTCCGTGATGGGCTGTACTTGCAACATATCTGGAAGCTATTCCTTCACTCGCTGCTATTCTCGGACCACTTGTTGACTGACAAAAATGTTGCTCTCGTTGTAGAAATCTCTTGGATCTGAATCTAGGGGCAGCGGAGCTTTGTTCTGCTTCACAATTGATGCTTCCTGGCGGGGAGAAGTGTCTCTCTGTGACACTGAGCAGCCTCCACACTTGAAGCCAACGTGGGCTTATTCCCAGTTCCTCACCCACCATAGAGCAGCCCCTCAGGACTGGTGGGGGGGTCATAACATTTCTTGGCAGTTTTATGGTTTCCCGATCATTCAGAATAGTGGAAGTGCAGCATAACTTAGTACTAGCGTAAGCTGGTGGACCTTACTTTTCGAGATGACACCCTTGTGCTGTGATCCAGGAATGAAAGGTGTCTTGCCCTTCAGGAGTGTGAAAGAATCTGTATTTCCCAATGCTCAAGCTTACGCCAGTAGCCGAGCTCTGAATCTAAGGAGATTTCAAAAAGAGATGTTAGAAAGCATTAAGGGACTGTTCTATGTGACTAACGTCTAGGAGCAGTGGTTTTGTTGAAAATATTGAGCAAGGGCTCTTGTTTCAGTATCATCAGAGCTGAGATGTGTGTCTGGGTGCACAAGACAAGTTCGGGGCTTCCAAAGACCATCTGGGACTTTCAGAAGAGTCATGTGTGTGATCAGACCACTGACACCTTGAAAAACACTTGTTTCTGTGGAAATGCTGCTGATAATGGGAACTGAGATGCTTCTCTCATTATGAAACCTGATTTTGTGAGGTTCTTGCTCCAGCTGCTTCAGATTGTATGAGGTTAAAGCTTTACTAGTCAGCTTTTCAAGATGAAGGCATTTTTTAAAGCCCAAAATGGTTTTAGTATCTCATGTTCTAGTTACTGAGCAGTGCAGAAAGGTAATTTAAAGACAGTCCCGTGGAACATTTTTGCCAAAATCTACTGGCTTCTTAAAGAAACCTTAGTTTTTTGTAAGCAGCACCCCTCTCAGAAGGTAGTCTTTGAAGCCTTGAAACTGCTAAGATGTTTCTGTTTGAAAATTGGCTGGAGCACACATATATATGTTACTTCCAGAATATTTTATTGTCTTGATGCTGTGATATTGATGATAATCGCTTCATGATGCGGTGATAAAATATGAATAAACCACTTTGGTGCAAAATAGGAACTGTTTTAAATTAAGTTTTGAGCTTTTAAGTTATACCTTTCAAATCTTTTAGTTCTGCTGTTTTTCAGTTTAGCTTGCAGTAATGAAGTGCATATGTATTAATTGGTATAATGGCGTAATTGCTGTTGTACAGAGAATCTTCACCACAGTTTGCAAAGTTTTAGATATAAAACTAGGATGGTATGAAAACAAGGCCCACATTTAGTTCCAACAATTTTCAGGTAGCTACACAGCACAAAACCAAGATGGGTTTATCTTTGAAGACTTTAATTAAGATACGTGACATCTGGAAGACCCTTTAGACATTTGTTAGAACTTCCCCTTCTCACAGCTAGTTATTAGGTGTATTTTGGCCTGATTAAGGCCTTGCTTTTAGATACTTAATTTTTAGAATAACGGTAATATAGTTCCGTGTAGGTTTCAAAGAGGACTTCTGGTGACATCTTGAACTCTAGACACTTTTTTTTTTCTGAACAAATTCACTTATTTATCATGTATAAATAAGTTATTTCCCTGTGAAGGAATAAATAAGTTATAAGTATTTATCATGTATAAATAAGTTACTATGTCATATTTCTAATGCCCATTGTGTTATTCATAGCTTAGGGCTGAAATGCTTTTACTTAGCTGAATGCAAGCAACAGAAATCATGACTATATATTATTTCAGTTATCAAAATCAACTCATCTTATTAGACTTGCCGCCTGCTCTCCTTTTCTGTGATTATTGTAGGAAACTAATTTAATGACATAACTACTCACTAACACAGGAAACCTTAAGAGAATATTGCAGGATATGGGATTTGGATTTGGAATATGAAATTGCAGGGAACTTGTTTTGGGAACTTGTTTTAGGAACATGATCATCATCATGGCATTGAAGTAAATGTCACTTTTGACTGACTTAGATCTCAGAACGTGGGTTTTTGTTGAAACAAGTCTTAACAGGACTCCTTAAAGATTAATTCATTGCCTGAAATACATGTTAGAAGATTCAGCTAATAGTTTCCCACAAGATATATTTGTTAAAATGGAGAATTTAAGGAACAACTCACAAAGGGAAAGAAGTTTGCAAACAAGCTGTATTTCAGTTGGTGGAAAGGTCTAATAACTTTTGAATGAAGTAGTTGAAAATATTTTCAGAGACGGGTAACGGATGCATGGTACTGTTGAACAGGATTCAAAAGGGAGAGGCAGATCTGAGGAGCAGGACTGTGGAAAACCAAAGTAGAGAAGTTTAACAAACCGTAAACATAGAAGTAAACAACTGAAATCTATCACGTGAAACACCAATGATAAGCACAACATAAATTCATTCATGGAATTTATAACAAGCATAAATCAGAGAAAGCAAAGATAAAAATACCAGCATGGAAGTTGAGAAATTGAGCTGGAGAGGACAAAGGAGGGGCGAGAGGGGAGTACACCGAAAGGGCAGAGAAGATAAACGCGCTCAGACAGTAGGTTTTGTAACTGCAAGTCTTAGATATCCATCAGAACAAGATGTTCTTCTGGTGAAGGGCTTCTATGCTTATGAAAAAAAGGTTTACAGAAATTGCTGCCCTCTCTGCTCACACATGGGAGCTTTCCGTGTGGCTCCGTTGCTGAAGCTGAGCAGGCTGCGTGGTGGGTGTGTTAAAGTCAGGCAAGGAAGAAAGCAGCAGCCATGGGCGTGAAGATGCCAGGATTTATAGTTAAACCAGGAAAGCAACAAAGTGAAAGTTTGCTGCTGCCATAGCTGTCTGGGCTGGAGATGCGAAATCCCAGCATGGCTATGGGCAAGATTTAGCAGGGTCTTACGGGACTTTTGTTAATAATACGTTTCACTGTAGTTCTCAAAGCTTTTCATAAATATGAAAGATTCCCAGTGTAAAAGTCCAGATCTAAATCCAGATTTCCTAATAAAATAAGGAACCTGGATCCGAAGTTGTGGACTGGCTGATTATAAATGGTCTCAAATCATGAAGTTGGGACCTGGGTGAAGTTCTTTGAAAAGTGAATGATCCAATGAAATGGTCTGAAATACTTGATCTAGTTCAAACATTGTGTCATTTGGCAGAGCGAGAGAGAATGCCCTTCAGCTTTCCTGTCCCACTCTAGTCCCAGACCATGCTTCCTCATTTTGAAATGACTTGGAATATTTTGTCAGCTCACCTGTATGAACAACGTGCACTGCTTTTTTTTGTCAGATTGATAATTGCACTCTTTTTTCCAGGGAATGCAAGTTTATAAACAGTCGCTGTACTGCTCTTTGTAGCTAATACTCGTCTTACTCATCCCACTTTTAAAAATGGTCTAGTGTTTTGAACTGTAAAAAACTTTAACTGTTCCTGCTGGGTGTCTTCCCCAGGATGAACATTTTTGAGACATTCCCACAAAAATCCTGCTCATCCTGAGTGGAGTGGGAGAAGGGAAAGGGAGAGAGAGAAGCAGCAATAATTCTATAATTAGCGTTGAGTTCTGGTTACTTCAAACTTTTGAGAGCTTAATTTTGTGCTTGGATATTCCTTTTAGCTTTTGTTCTTCTTTTTACTGTCTCTTTTTGCCTGGATATTTCCAGATTCTGCATCTCTTACTATGCTGGTAGGAGGATACTAGTGCATTCCTAAGTGTCTTTGTAATTAAATTAATTGGACTTGAGCCTAACTTAAATCTGTGTGGTTTTCATCTGATCCGTTTCTGTTGTCTTTAGTTAAAATTACTCCAGGTTTGCTGATAAAGTGTTCTATATTCTCTCTGGTGTTTTGTTCCCTGCTCTGGGAAGTGGTGAGATAAACACAGGCAGGAAACCTCAAAAAAGCTCAGTTTACCTGATCCTTCGCCTGCCTGGTGCTGCCCACAGGGAATGGCAGCTCCCTCCTTTAGCTCCGTGGCTCAGCTTCCCCAGGCTGATGGAGCAGGTCCCCAAGAACGCAGTCGCTCTTCTCCGCAGCGTTAGCAGCTGCTCCTGGGTTATCTGTCGAACACAAACTGTGTTGTACAGAATCTGTAGTTTTCTACTGCGAGCACCCGCAAAAGCAAATGAGCCAGGCCCTCAGTTTGTGACTTGGTACATCAAAGCAAAACATTCTGGGGATGAAAGAGCAATCGGTTAAAAGCCAGTATTGCAGTATTATGAAATGGAAAATAATACAATATTAAAAAACTTCCAGGAGTGAAATGAAGCAATGGTTATTAAGCCAGAAATCGAAGCAGGCTACAGGACCTTAGCTGAACGGGGTTCACACCTCCGCTGAACTCACATCAGAAAAGGCAAGAAAAACCTTCCCCAACATCATCATTTAATAGGCATGTTCCAACTCGTGTGATAAAATTGCAAGTAATATAGTGAATATTCAAAGAATATGCATTCATTCAATTTGAGTTTTGTTGTTGTTGTTGGGGTTGGTGTCTTTAAAAGTTTATTTTAGTTTTGGTTACAAAAAAGGAACAATTTTTTAATTTATTCTGCTTTGGTATTCCAAGAAAAGCGTAACCATCTGGCACCTTTTCTTTAGGGATGAGATTGCTCATTAGAAGCTTACGTCTCTGCTTTGCCTAAATTGTATGTTCACATAAGGAAGTGGATGTAATCAGTATGTATTCATCTGATGCACTGAGTCTGTCACCAAGGCCTGACCGTCATACTCAGAGTATATTTTCATGAAAACAATTCTGTGCGTTAGCAGAGGGGGAAAATAGGCTTTGTTTATGCGTCAGTGTAGTAAATATACTGACTTCTGGCATTTATTTACTTTTAAAAATCACTTAAGAGAGTAAAAATTTGAATCAATGGTCTTCAGATTTTCCCTCCCATACTTCAGAGCCTTACAGGAGCCAAGCAGAGAGAATCCCTTTTCAGCATTTAGTTGTGCCTACTGTCAGGTCTGGAGGGTGAGACATTTTCCATACAGGAGAAAGTCAAGGCAATCATTGAGATTTTGGGGTGGGCACACATCCAAACGCCATCCATGCAGTTCACAGTTTCTCTCCAGCACTGTTCAGTCATCAAGCAATGAAAAATTTCCCTTGCATAGCAGAAGAACTAGCCCATTCTGGCATCTCTTGCAGATTAACGTCCTGTGAGCATTCCCCAGCCTGAAATGATGTTAAAACCAATTATGTTGACAGACCTTGGGTTGACTGCTTGAACTCCCTTCTCCTGCTTCACCTCAAATCAGGACCGAATGTGCTTAAATATAGTTTGAAACAACTATTGCCACGAACACAAATACTCTGTTGTAGAAAACAGGTAAAATTCTTCATTTCCTCAAGTACAACTGCAAAGCCTCTTCATTCTCTGCTGTCTCAAGCTTTCCTGGTACATTCTGTGAACCCATTGCTTTTCAATACCCTTGAGTGAAGGCGTACGTCCTTGTGAGCAGAACATATTCCTGTGTCCTTACGGCTAACAGATTATTTGCATATGAGCACTTTCAGAGTCTGCAATGCAGTTTGGGAGACCAGTTCTCTAAAAGTAGCAGATTTCAGGCAGAATACCTCTATTCATTCTCTGCGCATATAGCACTTACTGCTTCTCTCAGAGCACCACCAGTACAGCACCAGCACTTGATGTCCTCCCATCAGTCTGAGTACCTGCCAACCTGTAGGCAGTGTCCAGATGGCATGACAATATTTTTTTGGAATTGGTCTGTGAAGTAAGTTCCACAAACAGCTCGTTCTGCTCCCCAGTTGGAAACTATATGGAGGGTGTTGGACAACAGGTTAGTGTAGGACAAACTGAGTCCTAAATGAAGCCTGTTTCTGCTCTCTTTGTACAGCAAAAAGCACAACAAGTTTCATGGGCAGGAATTGTATGAACAGCAATTTATATTTAGAAGTTTTTAAGTTAGTGATTACAGCTGGGTTTTTTTTTTAATATTCCAGAGTCCTCTCAAACTGTCTTGAAACTTTTCATCTCTTCATACATTTTCAGGATTTGTTACAGACAAGTAATTGCAAACAACTGCAATTTAGTAGAATAACGCAAGAGTGTGAGTTTTCATCTGACTTACAAAATATCAGCAAGTTCACTGACAAAAGGTTTTTCCCTTTTCAAATTTCCATCTTGATGTTAGTGTCAGGTGATGAGGGAACACCACGACAACAAACTTAACCTCGTGTCTTTGTTTATCTGAGCAAAGAAATGAAATTCCATTCATTGACCTAGAACGAAAGGTGGGGTCCCTTCCTGTGTCTTGTTCTTGATGAATTCCTTTGATTTCAGTGGATGGTGCAGAAGAGCCTTCATGATACTGAGCGATACCAGAAACTAACCTCTGCTGGGTAAATGCAAATAATTATTTTAAATCTGAAGCTGGATGAAGATAATACCTACCTTTTAGTCCAAAGATATGACTGCACCTTGTATAGACCTTTAGAGTGTAATCTGGTTACTGATAACACGGCAGATGTTGTGACATGGGCTTTCATTACAGAATATAGACCTCAGGTCGAGGCAGGGACACATCATCTTGTTCTTGTTATCTATATAAATGAGCTATTTTAAAGCGAGTCTACACACATCAGCAGAAGTTCTGATCGTGTTTCTATACTACAAAGTACATGTCATCTTTAGAAGTGGTGGCCTAAAAGTGGCGATGCTTATATTTACTCCTGTAAAAGTAATTACAATTGCATTATGGCTTCTGCGTGTGCAAGTAATTGTTATCTTTCTGCTGTCCTTCAGACAGAATCTTTGTTTAGTTCTTACCCCATGTTCTGGTTTATTTATTTGTAATATCTCATGATGTGCATTTCTGTCATATCTCAGAATTTTCAGTCTTCATAAAATTTAGTCTTCTTGATTTAAAGCCTCACTTCGGGGACATGTAAAGAGATCTGGAATCTTGATTATTTTTTTTCTTTTTTGAAGTAAGCTTCAGGGAGAAACCTATATGCTTTGAAATAAACAGTCCTTGGAAGTTCAGAGGGTAGAAAGCAAGTGAAAAGAACATTAAGTCTATGTATTTGAGAAAGAGACAAATCATGTAATGACTCCGGAATGCTCAGCATGGGCAACAGTTTATTTTGTCCTAATACAACTATTCTTCTGGGGACATACATTAATATGCATTCATATAATGTCCTCAATCACCAGCATCTCTCTTGTGCTGGGTTGCTGTTTCTAAACACGAGTTCATCACAGAACCATTTAGAAAAATCACCTGGACTGCAGCAATTAGAGTAAATATAGTTTCCACGGAAGCAAGCACCTTTCCATTATGTTTTCAAGATAAGATATGTGCTTTCACTAAGGAGGATTCCTTATTGGATAAGGGTTGGAGAGGAGCTCAAGAGATCTGAGATCTAATTCAGCTTTGCCATTAGGCAGTGAAATAAATTTGAGCGAGACACTTCATCTTCCTGTATCTCAGATTCTGCATGTGTGAACTAGCGGTCTGGTGCTAGCTGTGGGAGATGCTTCACTTAAGAATGCTTCACTTCTCATGTGAGAGCGTAAGTTACATGCAGTACAGGAACCTTTGCTTACCTGTACATCCATTTAAAAAAAAAAAAGAGACTTCTCCAGGGTTTAAAAAAAGCAAATAACAGAGCTATTGTACATCTCGATGTTCTGCCACTAGAGTGCACCAGAAGGTTTGGTTGTAATGGACTGATTGCCGTGACTTCCCTCGCCTTAAAATAGCCTTATTTGATGCTGTACAAATCTCTACTAAAACTATTTTAACCCAGTTTCAATATAAATGTCTGATGAGAAAGTATCTGTTTCTAGTATCATATCTGAAGGTACAACACAAAGTTTAGGCTTTCAGTAGTTAAAAAAGCAGTTCCTTTACAGTTTCTTCCACAAAAGCTAAATGAACTTGCTAATTCTGCCAACAGACATTTTGAGCTCTTGAGTTTGTAACAGTGTTTCTAACTGAGGTAGTGCTAAAAAACTTTGTGAGGAAAACACAAAGTATGATCAGAGACACGATTCTGACAGCTTTTCCTAGCTGGAGTTGCAATTAATGGGATTGCATCAGCGTTTGAGTTGAGATGAAAATCTGATCATAATTGTTACTGCCAAAAAGGAGAAGCAGTCATTCAAAAGTCACAAAGGTTGGGGCAGATTTCAGGTCGGGGCTTCTTTGCTTGCTTGTTTCTTTGTTTTGCAGTGGAAATACTGCAAGCTAAATTCAAATGGAAGTGCTGACTTAGCTGTGCTTGGAAACAAGAGAACACATGACAGAACGGAATTGTATCCCTGCTTACAGCAATAGCAAAACTTAGACTGGCTTTAGGATTTTATCCTCAGTGTTGGGGAGAAGAAGAATTTTTAGCCCAAAGGTAGTGCTGGGGCAGGGGGGAGCCTGTTCTCTAACAGGAGCTGTATCTTTATTTTTATATTCAGAAAGGTTCTCCAGATCCTCATCACATGGGTAGCTGGTACCCTCTTGGCTTGTTTGTGAGGCTGACCTTGGTGGCCACAATATTGCAATCTCCATCCTGTCACCACATGACATGAGAACTAGAGAAAGCTGTGCTCCTGAGGGTGCCTGAAAGTCCTCTTCAGTAAATAACCTACATCAAAGGATCTCAGAGAATACCTTTATGTAGTAGAGGATGTGCAAGTCAGTAGACTGAAAATCCAATAAAAAATGTGGGAGAATAATATGAAATGTGGTTGTTGTCCCAGTCCTGCCATGTGAAACTTTAGGGATACTGATTCCCTGAAGAAAAAATCCGTATGAAATATTCTGGACTTTTAGAGTGGTGAAAGAGAGATTTATGGGTTCTGCTAGAATAACCAACAGCCTGTATTTCTAATTTGAAACATTAGGTTTTGATTATTGTAGAAGTAAAGACCCAGGCTATTAGTCTATCAAGAATACTGATTTCTGGAATTTCATTTTACCTTGGTACTTTCATCTGTGCATTCACAAATAAAGAAGCAATAATATTTCAATGCATTAGTATCACGGCATCAAGCCCAGAGAACTCTGCTGCTATACAATACATCATTAGATCCCAAGTGTCTTTTCAACAGCTGTATTTTGACCTGCCTAGCTTTCCTTCTAGTTGCAAATATATCAGTAAGAATAATGATAATTCTTTTTCAGGACTCAGTAGGCACTGATTGATCCTAAGCTAAAAACACTCAGTTTAGTATTATAGGACTTTAACCTGTAAAAGGCATATGGAGACTTCAGTAAAATGCAGGTACCTAATTGTCAAAAGGTCCAATATAATCAGTGGTCGTGGAAAAAAGAGCCAATAGATGGTCCTATTGGATTTTAGACCTACCTACCCTGCTATTAAAAAAAAAAAAAGTCTGTCTTAGGACCCATAAAAAGAGGAACAAAAACCACAAAAATAATCATCAGCTTGTTGTATGTATCATAAGGATCTGCAAGACTTGGTGGAACTTACAATAGGTTCAACACCGAGTCCTCAGTCCAGAAAATAAAGAACAAAAAATACCAAAACACTTGAGCATATGAAATGTACTCAGATAAATCTGATTTAGCTTTAAATCCCTTAAATGTAATTTTTGTGTAAGCATCTCGTTTGGTCTCATTTAGTAGCGGGAGACTTGTGTGCTCAGATTTAAGCACTTGATTACATACTGTGCTGAATAGACATGGCCTGATAAACGTGGGCCAATTGCCTCATCCAAAGTCTGGAAAAAGCTGAAGTTCTCACATGTCAATTATTTGTTAGCAGAAAAAAATGGGTTTTATTTTTTCCTGGTGATATCACAGCAGCAAAATTAAGTCATCCAAAGTTTTCCAAGGTGACTAAAGGACATTTTTAGTAGAATTGCATTGTAGGAGAACTGTTGAAGTGGAAGGAGGTATTCCTCTGTGATCAGAAGATTTTGGAGTTTTTTCCAAATCTCAATGTCTTCAGAGTATTCTCTGGATATACTGTTTGGTTCTTTTTTATGCCCTTGCTTTACTAATGTGTTTACATTGGAATAGAGAAGACTTAAAGGATCATTTTCATTTATGTTTTAAAACACATCATCCAATTGTTTCTCCCTAAATCGTGTTTTTCTCTTGACTGTGCTTAACTCCCAGTTTGCATCTGTGGCAATAAATATCAAATGAAAGAGAGAAAAAAAAAAGTCAAGGAAACTCCACTGCAGTAATTTGATTACTCTGGAAATAAAGCGGTGGATTACTAAAATCTAATTTGGAAGTGATGAAGTGCGTGTGATTGCCAAGTAATTATTTCTGCACAGTCCTTGTCCATGGGGAGAACAGAGTTATTGGACACTACGCAATGTTAATGATGCCATAGTTTGACGCTCTCACGAACACGCAGAAACACTGGTCTTTCGAGTACATTGTGTGACCACAGCTTGTATCCCTCCCAAGTCTGTATTGATACATGCACCAAAATCCATCTGCGTTAGCAGCTTTTGTCGTTGTTTTATTTTTGCAGAAGAAAACCAAAACGTACCTTATGATCAGAATTTAACTTTATATGTTAACTGACTTGCAGAAAATGAAGAAGTATTGGGGGAGTTGTAGAAAGAAAACTGGTGCAGGTGTGAAGCATGGAACGTTTTCAATTAGATACAATAGCTTGTAGTATCTGAAATTTTGGCTAGGCATTGGCAAAGGTAAAATGGGTCATGCTGATCATGACCCATTAATAATCATGGGTCCATGATTATTAAACAAGATTATATGGTAATGTTGAGAATATTTTAATTCTATTTCAGATGCAATTTTTACTGATCTAAAATAATGAATCTTCCTTAAGCAAGGATCACAAAGTCATTGTTGACTACCAGAAGAAAAGCCAAAGTAAAGGGAGCAGATTCAAGCATGGACATAGTAACCCCATACCTGGGGTCTTGATTCCCTAAAGCATGACACAGTAGCAGAATTTCAATTAGTATTTTAATTAGAAACAGTAATCTGTTTCATGCTCAGTTTGGGTTTGCAAGGTTTGCTCTTAAATAATGCAGAAAATCTGCTGAGTGTTCAAAGAGCTTCCAAAAGCTACTGCCACTGGCAAAAAGGAGTTCATCGCTAGGGTGAAGTAGGATCCCTCTATAAAGTGAGGGGCCAAGCCTGCCCTATTCTGAAAGCGTTGCATTATTGATCTGCTTGAGAAGGAATTAATTTTTACATCTGTTTGTGGTGGGGTTCTTACTTGGAGGCAATAGTGCTCTGTTGCCAGTGCCCCAGCTGCAATGATACCATAACATGAGCAATAGCAAGGAAGCATCCTACCAGGATTTGCTCACATTCTGCTAGCTGGAGTCACAGGATCACGGAAAGGTTGAGGTCATAAGGCACCTCTGGAAGCCATGTAGTTCACTCACCCTTCTCAGGCAGGGTCTTCTAGAGCAAGCTTCCCAGGAGTGTGTCCAGATGGTATTTGAATGTCTCCAAAGAGGGAGACCTCCATGATCTCTCCAGCTGACCTGTTCCAGTGCTTGGTCTTATCACCCTTAGTGCTCGATACAATGGTGCTCATTTTAGGTGTTCATAGGGACCTATTGCCAACTTACCCAATACCTACTTTAAAAAAATGCAAAATCTTCTCTATAAAGTGCAAAACAAACAAAACCACTACCAACACCACCACCAAAATTGACATTGGAGTCCACGTTTTCTCATTCTGCTTTATCATTCTTAGATTAAAAATAGAGCTCTAGATGAACTCTACTTCTGCAAGTACTACTCACTACTGTCATTATAGTCCATTATTTTCATTTATCAAGAAATTCATACAAAAACATGAGTGGTGAATCATTTTCTTTCACTTTGTCTTCCCATGCTTTGTCTTTCTGCTGAGCATCCGGTGTGATGTGCTTCCAGTCTGTGGCTGGGAGCAAAGTACCCCAGGCAGCTCCTGGCCCCAGGAAAAATCTGGGGTAATGCTCCTGCTACCAAATTTTCAGAAGCAGTGTGCAGCTGTCTAAGTTAGGAACCTCACCTTGCATGGTCCTTTATGTTACCGGGGAGGAAATGAGAACTTCTGGGTTGATCTGGTTCCAAACTGAGGGTGTATATTCATTCATATATAGGAGTAGAAGGAGTCAGTTCTCCAAAGCCAGGTGGTATGAATGCTACCTGAATGACAGGTCTTGTCTCATTTCTCCTGGAGCTAGAAGCAAAACCAAACAACCTTGTAATTGAAACATTTGGACTTCAAAATATGAGCGGCTAGGATCAGATCCTCGTCACGCATTTCTGCTGTCACTGAGATTGGACGCTTTCCTGCTTGCAGAGATACTTTTAGCATTACGTCCATGAATAAGGAATGTGCAAAAAGCAGAGAAATGTAACCTGAACGTGTACCTAAGATTCGCTACCTAGTTGCTGGCATGGTGAGAAAATGAAACGTTGGCCCTGAAAATGAATGTTTCAGAGGAAGTTCTGCAAGAAGAAGCTTCTGTGAAGTGCATTTTCTGCTTTCCACTTATGAGAGACATTGAGATTAAGAATATTTTTTCATTGCTATGGTCTCATTCCTTCATAAAAGAATTATCTAAAAAAATAGCCTCCAAAGCCATTGCCCACAATGCAGTACAGCAGCACATGCTAACTGTCCCTTCCAGCTAAGAAAAGTAATAGGAACTGTATTTTAATTTAAAAGGTTTTTAAAAATACATGGTAATATATTTCATTCTGTCTCTACATAATTTATTCATTATGAGCCTAATCCTAAAATCAAGATTTTAAACGGCCTTCAGTATGCATTTTATCAGGACTGGGATTGATTTAAGTCTCTAACTACCCAAGCGCTTTCTTGCCAGAGGTGCTACCTCCTCTCTTCCACCTGCTTGCCCTCTGTCCTGTATCCAGGGAAGGGCTCTTTCCCTGCGGCTTGTAGAGCCTGCTGTATTTGCAGGGCTTACTGAAACTAGTAACAAGTAATCGTTGCTTTTCGATTCATATGACAAAGTCATATTCCTATGAATAAGTAAACTAACAGAAGGCCAGGATTTTTAAAGCATTCAGTGTTAGCTAATTCTCTTTCCACTTAGTATATGGAAAGAAACCAAGGCCAGGACTGCATATTTTGGAAAATCGTAGCCTCGGTATGATAGAACAGATCCAGCATAGTATTAAGCCCTTGACATAAGCTCCCAAGTGGAGAGTCCTGTTTTGGGATGATGACAGTCGTGCAAAAGGAAGTAACTGTGCTGTTCAGTCTAGCCTGGACCTGACTTTGATGTTCTGCATTGTCCTCCCCTTCCCCAGCCCAGGTCCTTGCATCTCTCCATTGGCTGAATGGAGCCCAAAATGTTTTACATATGGAAAAGAGAGGTTCAGGAAGCACTTTACCTTTGTTGGTGAAGTTCTTACTTTGCCTCAAAATTATCAGAACAGGGACAGTTTTAGTGCCATTGTTCCCCCTGCTCTGAAGAAATGCTTTTAACAGCACTTTCCTTTGCTGTCTCTCTCGAGCCTAGCCACTCCAGAGCGTGTAAATGATATGGTGAAGGCACAAGAAAAGCTACTACTGGGAACATTTACAAACACTATTCAAATATATCATTATGACAGAAGCAACATTTACCAAAAGATCAATAAAAATACTTTGAGAGTCCATTTTCCACCATCACCATACCAAAGCTGGAAAGGATCTCCAGTGTTTGAGAGAGGATTTAAATGAATTTCTTCTGTTTTTCTGATCTGAGACTTTATGTGATTTCTATAAAATAAAAAGTATTTTAAACAGAAAACCTAGATTGAGTGTCCTAACACTGAAAATTAATTTCTGTTTTATAGAATTACGTTTACAAGCCTCCTATACTTATGAAATGTACTTTCTCAAGCCAGTTATGAAACTCTAATGGGTTAAATTAACCAGGCTGTATAAACGTGAGCTGAACATATGGCCAGACCCTCTGAGAGTTTTAAAAAGCAAAAGTCTGCTAAAACAAGTAAAGTCCAGCTTTTTGAGAGTATGTTGTCAGCATGAAAAGAGTCCTTCTATTTACCACAATGAAAAAAAGGGGAACATCTGCAATTATTTCACTTCTCTGGCTGCACACAATGAAATGGGAGGAAAAATAATGTTTAAGTAGAGACAAAAAGGTAAAGAAGTGGAAAATCCATTTGGGAAATTGGTGCGAAGAGTTGTGGGAGCGAGAAGAGATACTTCATGGCCGGTCTTGTAATAGGAAAGAGAGAAACTCTAAAATGCCATCACTCAAACTGCTGCATAAGTGTGATTTCTAGGAAAATTATTTTTGTTTTTACTCATTATAGCACCTCAGACCTAATGAGATGAATGTGCCAAAACCCCAATCTTTTACATGAAATGTCTGTTTTAAAGTTCTTACTAGTTGTTGGACTGCAAGTTCTAGAACTGATCACAGACACCAGAAGTTTTTGTGCGACTTGAAAGATGATGAAATAAATGCCTGAACTATGACATCCATATGATCTCTGAGTAAAAGATATTTTTATCTCCTCTTTCACTTGTTGTAAAGCAATACTTTTAAGCAAAAAAGTGCTAGCATGGAAACTTCTTTTATTTGAAATCAGTTTCGACCTAGAAGTTTTCATTTTAGGTTTAACGGCAACCTCCAACGTTCTGAAAATCTATTTGACTAAAAGCAAATATTTTCCCCAGTGCTCCTGCTGCCTTGTTCTTGCCTGACTTACAAGTTGAAAATTAGTTTAAGTTGATAGTGATTGAAGACTCTAGAAGTCATAGGTCTCCCAAACAATACACAAGTGAGTCTATTTTTCCCCATTGGATTTTCATCAGCAAGAGAAAATTACTATCACTCTGTCTCTATGGTGGCAATCTGAATGGAGTCGAGAACAAAGCTGCCAAGGACACAAAAGCCCGTTGAGATTGAAGCAGCCCTTCAGAGTCCTTTCCTACACTTGGCCTGTTCTCTTCAAGTGCTGGGGCCTGAGTTGTGGGCCCTGAGTTGGAGTTGACCTGTGAATGAGTCACAACCCAGCAGAATGTTTTGGTTTTCCTATTGGCTTCATGTTCCAGAGGCAGAACCTGGCCCACCTATGTCTTTGTGGCTCTGCCCTCACCCAGGTGGTTGTGGTTGGGGTGGTGGGCGAGGTCAGGATTATATCAACCAGGAGCCGATCAGTTGGAGGACCTTCCTGTTGGGTGTGGCTTCTGTTGAGGCTGGTTGCACCTTGCTGAGCTCTCAGTGGTGTCCTTCCATGTGAAGGGCCCCTGAGGAGCCATCTCTGTCTGTTGTGTCCAGCAGGCAATGCTGGTATGATAGTGGGCAGTGGAAGAGCTGGGTCCACAGGAACTCATGGCAGGACTGTCTGAAAGAAGATTTCTGAGGGGATGTTGCTGAGTTCAGTGTTGGCCTGTGTGATCAGGCAACTGATGGCAGCANCATGAAATGATGATGGCTGAACCAGTGCAATAGAACTGGTGTAGCTGGCAGCTTGGTCTGAAGGAAGATGCTATGAAACTGGGTTAAATGAGACTGGGAACTCCCTCAAGGAGATCATGTGTGCTGCCATCAAGGTTGCAAGAAAATGAAGGTAAGCAGAAAGAGACAAGGTGGGACCAGGTTGAGCAGAAAGCATTTGAGAGTAAGAAAGCATTAGTGAGCAGAGGTAAAGAGAAAAGAAATGGTGAAAGTAGTAGAGAGTGTTTGTGAGTAGAAAGTG